>JAMKCH010039824.1:0-14233 GCA_023653785.1 Ophioderma brevispina
TTCCCCCTGACGAGGGGGCCCAGCCGCATTAGCGCCAAAAATACTGCCCACAGCTCGAGCACATTGATGTGATGGTGAGCTTGAGCAGTGATCCAAAGCCTGAAGCCTGGCGGTCGAGATGGTGAGCTCCCCACCCCTTTTTCGAACCATCGGTTGTCAGAACTAAGTAGGTTGTGGCTTGGGGAAGGGAATCCCAACCTTCAGATTGGGTGGCATGCATCCACCATCTCAGGACTGGGAGCATTTTTGACTATGAACTAGGAACTGTCACTCGACAGATGCCAATGGTCGATAATGACTCAAAGATGGATCTGAAATCAAACACCGCATCTGAAGTCCTGCAAAGCGGTACTGTAGCAGATCAGGCTGGACATCAGCTAGGAGCCGTAACCACAGGTGAACTTCTGCCTCTACCAGATCGTGAACAGTACGAGCGCATTCTACCATGTGCAAACCCTTTGATCTGTGGCGAATCAACCCCATGTCGATTGGATGAAATTGTCCCCAAAAATTTGAGGACTCTGGGACGGAACTAGCACTGACTTCTCTTTGTTGAGGAGGAAACCATGATTGGACCAAGAGCACCCTCTTGGTGTCTTACAATCATCTGAAATTAGGAACCCAAAGACAAAGTCTTGGATATTTTTCTTTGTAAGACCTTTATCAAAAAAATGGATAGAATATTAATTAGAAACGAGTCAGTGAATGCAATGGATTTAGCAAAATCAAAATAAATTTGTTTGAGGGTCCAATAGGTTTCCGTGCATGGGAAAAACCATGCAGCTTATTTCTAATTAAAAAGTGACAGCCATTATAATTTTAGGTCGTCAAACATTTTTAACATGTTTTGCATGATTTTTGTGCTTACTTACCATTTTTGTAAATCATTGGTTTCAAATATACGTTATGTTGAAACATGACCTTAATGCTCTGGAAAAGCTTTTATTTCCTTTGTTTTTTACTACATTAATTTGTTAATTATATGACAAAATAATAGCCCATATTGCTTAACAAACAACTGATATTCATCTAATCTACATGTATGTCTTCTAGTTAACAAATACAGTGGAAATCAGAAAATCCAATTTTTGGCCAAAAATTCCCTATGTGAATGTTCATCCGATGATACAGCAATCATTGTAAACATATCCTAGATTGGCCCTTTAAAGTTAACACAACTGTAATTTCTGTCTACTTAAAAAGTAAATCATTTCACACTTTAGGTCAAACCGAACTGTGTTAATGTGTTTTTTGATGCTTTTGTGCTTATTTAAAAATGTTCTGTGCATCACAAGTTCAAATAAACACTATTTTGAGAAAAATGATCTTAAATGCTCTGGAATGCCCTTTATTTTCTTTTTTTAAATTTATCTTCAATTCAATTGTTATTTAGAAGACTTACATATTCCAAATTACTTAAAAGTGTATTTTTCTGATAGCTTGTTTTGAAAGATATCAACTACAATCAAAATCGTCCAAAATCCTATTTTTGGGTCCAAAATCATCTTTTTTGCCCAACAAGGGCCAAAAAAAATAATTTGTATTTTTTGGCAAAACTCTATGAGAAACTATACCATATGAGCGTTTGCTCTACATGGTTGCCAGCTTGTACCAAAAAATCCCACAAAGTCAATTTTTCCTGAACACATTTCTGAATACTTGGCTGGCTGTCTGTGGAGCCTAATGTTCCATATTGCTAAAGTGTAATGTCCATGACATTCTTTTGAGTGACCTGCCTAAGTTGTGGAAGATACTGTTCCCATTGGTTGTTAATATTCTTGTAGAGTTGACTCTACCCATTACACTATACTATTTGCAATTAAAATGAACCTTTAAATTCAAGTTTTGAGTTGAACTTTGATAGTGTGCAAACATGTTTTTTTCTGCATCAATGTCCATTACGCTCATTTGGCATAACTCCTGTCATAATAATTAGCTATGGCCTTCCAACCAAAATTGATGAGAGGTATCAGTTTATCCCACTACAATAATCAATTAACACACCCAAAATGCAGAGTTTAAAATACTAAATATACCACTGAAGCAAAAAAATTTGGTCCACGTGTAATGTCCATGACGCTGGAATTGCCCATATCACTAAAAATCACCCAAAAGGTGTACTTGTAATTTGTATTTGTACCGCGAGGTGCATGCTTTTTGACACAACTTGAAAGTGGTCAACTGGAACTTGGATCCTTTTGAACATACACATGGCCTTTCAAACTATTCTGTATTTTTGTGTGTTACGTTTTATGGTACATGTAAGTGATGAGAGTGTTACTGTGGAGGTGTTTGTGTATATTTGCGCACCACTCCAATATCATTATATTCTTTGAACAGTTTTTTTATGTGAATCATGGAGGAATTTAAAAGATTTTGAACTTTGAATGAATGTCCATTAATGTAAAAGGTTGAAATAGGAATTAATAAAGGCCAAAAATTTTTAATTGGTTAAGAGAAAAGGGCGCAATATGTATTTCCTTCGGGAACGCATAGCACTCCTTAAATTAAAAAATCGCTGGCGTAACCATGAGTGTTATTATTTGATGAGTCATGGACGAATATAGTCGAGGTGTAGCATCCTCCTAAAGACAATATTGAGTACCATGTTAATGCTTATGATAGCGACAGAATGGGCCGTTTTATTATCTTGATAGCACCATAAATGATATGTCCTTTTTGATGTTAAATGTTATGCTCCACTTGTAATCGAGCGAATGAGCAAATTGCCTTTTTTACTGAGTTGAATAATAGAATTGCACACTTCACTGCACAAAGAACTCCTCATTATAATGGGAGTGATTTCATATCTTGGAGATCCAGGTTTTTAATAGGAATGGTGGTAACCATTTTATAATTTCAACGTCATGTCGAAAGTAAATGAGTTATTAGATCTTCATGATTTAATGGATATTTGGAAGAGTCGTAATCCGCATACGTAAACAATTACAGGAGACAAAAATCCATTGATTCAGAGTTAGGTTGGATTATTGGTTTGTTTCTGACCTGGTTGCCGATTATATTGATTTTGTTGGTCATTGCGCCGGCAATTAATACAGATCATTCAGTTATAAACTTAAGGCTCAATTCTGCTGCTGATGTGTAAAAAAATTTGGACCCTCTTATTGGAATTTAATAATTCTTTAGTGGGATGATATAACTAGATTGCATTGGCCAAAATTTAATTGTGTGGCGTGATAATTATAAAGATGTTGAGGACCCTAGGGTGTTATGGGATCTCTTGAAATTTGAGATTAGGAAATTTACCCAGCATTTGTAAACGAAAGCTCATGCCCCTCCCCCGCAGATTGCGTATTAAGAATTTGGATGTTGTAAAAGCGGCAGAGCATATTTGAATGTTAATCCCAATGATCAGACAGGTAATCCTGAGAAAGCAAAAATGAGCCTCGGGCAGAGTACGACTATATTACTCAAGGTATAATTGTCAGATCAAGGGCAAATGTTGAAGATGGGGAAAAAATACCAAATATTTTTGAATTTGGAAAATCCAATAGAATTACGTCTACAATTTCTACAGTTTAAAGTGACGAGGTAAAGTTCTTACAGAAGTAAAGAGTGTTGTCAGAAATTAAAGAGTTTTATATTTATTATTCTGACCAAAAGTGAATCTTTCTGGTGACGATGCTAGATTGTTTTTTGATAATTAAGTATCCAACTCTTACACCATATGGAATAGTGACAATGTGAGGCTTCTCAGTATGGATGAGTGCTTTAAGGTCTTAAATACTTTTGGTAATGATAAGGCACCTGGTAATGATGGTTTTAACTGCTTATTTTATAAAAGTATTTGGCATCAAATTGTAATTATGTGGTTAATTCTTAAATGCACTATGGAAAAGGTGGAATTAAGTAACAGTCAGAACAAGGGGTGATAAATTGACTTGGAAACGGGTACAGACCAGAGGAAAATTGGGAGCTATCGACCCTATTACGTTATTAATTTTTTGGGGTTTTTTTTTTTTTTGGATGTTAAATTGTTCCAAGTCAATGGCAGCTAGATTGCAATAAATTTACCTAAGTTAATTGGGTCAAGAGCAGCTGCTTTTGTTTAAGGTAGATTCATTGGTTATCCAGTACGGACAGTCCACGATATTTTGTACTTACTAACAACGTATATTCCAGGAATTTGTTGACTGTTTATTTTAGAAAAGGCCTCTGAATTCCTTGTCCTAATATTTGTTTAAAGCTAGAATAGATTTTTAAATTTGGGGAGTCATTTAAGGGGTGGATTAAAATGTTTTACCAGAATCGATCTAATTTGTGTTATATAATGGAGTGTCCACCGGGTATTTTGAAAGTGATAAGCTCCGTCAAGGGGGATCCATGTGATTTGTTATTTATTTGTGTTGGCATTGGAATTACTCCTAATCCACATTCGCTCTAATAAGACCATTAGTGTTCTTCAATCGTGAGGACCTCCGGCTGAAACTTGCTTGTTATGCAGACGATTATTACTGTTTTTGTTAAGGATTGCTTCAGCTGGGGAAATCAAAGTTCTGGAGAGCGTCAGGGTTTGTTCGAGTATGAAAGTTAATTACGATAAGACGGGAACATGTTGATTGAAGAATCAGCAAGAGGGATAACCCTCTACAGTTTAAGTGGACAGATCAGGTTAAGATTCTTTGGGATTTTACTTTGCATACGATAATAAATTAATGAACACTTAAATTAGGAGGATAAGTTGAAGGATTTGAAAAGGATAACAGCCTGATGGAACAAAGGGGATCTTACAACCCTTAAGGTGAATTGTCCATAGTAAAAGTTTTGGCCTATCAAAGTTTCTCTTTATACATCATCTATGATTTCATTGCCAGAGGTAACTCAGAAGAAATTAATCTAATAATATACCCTTTTATTTGGCAATGTCCAATAAGATAAAGCTTTCTGTATTTCTTTGGGGTAATGATTGGTGGCTTGAAGATGTTTGATCTTAAAGCCCTGGTCCAAGCTTAAAGTGTTATGTGGGTCAAACGTTTTTTATCTCCGTAGATGCTGGTTGGAATATATTTTGAAAATGTAACCAGACAATGTGGTCGCGATTTACTTTTCGTGCCAATTTTTACATGTCTAAAATTCATATTTACCATTCCACATTTTAATCAGCCTACATTATGCTAGCATTACTCGTATAGAGCCGAAAGTCTTTATTCGATTTTATTGATCAGAATCAAATGATATGGAATAACAGATTTAAATCTTATAGGTAATACACGTTTATCATAAGTGGGTAGAAGCTGGTATTTTAAAAAGTTGTGATTTTGTTGGCTGAAAAGGGCCATAGTCGTAATTTCAGGTTACAGGTTTGGGAGCAAATAATTTCTTAGGTGGTTTGGGATTATTGACACTATTCCGTGGGGGCGTGGTTGGCCCCTAATAACAAATAAGCCGGTATAAATGAGCCCGCTAGCAGATGGTGGAAGAGTGGTGGGGAATTTGTTGCCCCTCGAGCCTGTAGGTCAAAAGATTTTTATGATTATTTGTTAGAGAGTAGTCCTGCTCCAGTTAGTATTTTAAACTTAAAGCAGTTATGGCCTAAATGATTTGCAGTGTAAAAGAATATATTTTACTTCCTTTCCAAAATCACATTGGATTCTAAGACGCGTTGGCTGCAATATCGTATTAATTCATGATTCCCTTCCCACAAATTTTATGGTTATACGGGTAGGCCCTTAGGAAATGATGATGTGTGCGCTTTTGTGATCAGAGAGTCCTTTTATTGCACTTGTTTCACAGAGGGCAATGTAAAAATCATTTTGGAAGGATATTACGAAAAATATGATTTTCTTCCTGAAATTGGGGCTTTTAAAAGATGTATGTACAAAGGAGGAATAATGATACGATATTTAGTAAATCACTTTTATTAATGCTAAAATATGCATTTTTAGTTGTAGTTGTAGGAAACAATAACCTCAAATGATTTTACGTAGAAGAGTTTTTTTGCACCATACTATAAAATTGGAGCGTTCTTTGGCAGCCGAAAAGGCAATTAGTCTTTCATTATAGTAAATGGTCCTGTTTTTTTTTTATTTATAGTTTTGTCTCTTACATTTTCTGTGTCCGCTTGCCTTAAGGCAGATACACCTAGCATTAACTTGTCCATTTCTGATGTCTGTTCCTTCTTATTGCTGTATAAGGGGTTATTATCTTTAATATTTACATGCGTTGATGGTTTAAACCAATTCTTTCATTGGTGTAACCTGTCCAATCCCCCTTGGTGATAGGTCAAAGGTCACATCTTAAGGTCACAGTCACATATTAAGGTCAAGGTCACGTATAAGTCAAATCACATAATTAAGGTCAAAGGTCACATATTCAGGTCAAGGTCACCTATTAAGGTCAAGTCGCATATAAGGGTCATATAAGGTCAAGGTCCATATTAAAGTCAAAGGTCACATATTAAGTCAAAGGTTCACATCTTAAGGTCAAAGGTCACATATTAATGTCAAAGGTCAACATATTAAGGTGCAAGGTCACCTATTAAGGCCAAGGTCACTCTAAGTCAATCACATATGAAGGTCAAAGTTCACATATAAGTCAAAGGTCACTATTAAGGTCAAGTCCTATATTAAGGTCCAAGGTCATATAGTAAGGTTAAAGTTATTGAGTGGTACAATAGGTGTAGATTGTACAATTGACTCTTCTGAAAGCTAGTTCCGGTCGTGTAAAGGTAAGATCCCCCTTATTTGTTAATCAGGGTCGTATGCTAAGGTCCGCTACCAGGTCAAAGGATTGTATACCAATGTCGATGTGGTATGCGGTCAGGTGGTGGGGGGGCTGAAAAGTGTGCAAGTGACCTCATCTGTAAAGTTAATGTTCATTAAAACCAAGTCTGGTTTTATGATTTCATCACATGCAAAGTCTTCTTTTGCTTATGAGGTCAATGGTCACATGTCCAAGGTCCAATGTACGTGAGGCCTATCATTCACAACCACGATTGCGGAGACTCGGTGGTATAGACAGATGTACTTTTTCTTTAGGTAATTTATATTTGGATCTGTTTGAGTTCATTTTGTCAAAAGTTCATAATTAGGTCCCTATATTTTGTTCTGTACCGTCGAATTGATCTTTTACAATGATTGCCTTATATGTATAGATATTTTTTGTCAGTACTTGTTAAGGGATCAAAGTGCAATTTTTGTGAATATAGCTTTCCCTTAGTTTAGTGTAATGTGCCATTAATACATTTTCTCATTTACTCATTGGCAGTGCATACCAAAATTATCCGGGGTCTGGTTTTTTTTCATTGGTTTGTTACGATCAATATCATGAATTTGCTCTTTAAAATTTTAATGTACTTGTATATTTAAATGTCCCTCTGTCTTATATTGGTGTGGTGCTCTTATGTGTGGGGTCAGTGTTTGGTGGTGTGTGTGTGGTGGTGAAGTGTTTTGATGTTTTTTTGTAATTTGTATGTTCTATGTTGGAAAATAAGATTTTTGAAATACACACAAAAACAAAAAAAAATTAGCGTGTGCTTCCCAACCAAAATTGATGCTAGGTACAGTTTTATACCCAGCTACAATAATCAATTAACAAACCCAAATGCAGAGTTTATAAATACCCTAAATATACCACTGACAGCAGAAAATTTGGTCCACGTGTAATGTCCATGACACTCAATTGCCATATCACTACAATCAACCCAAAATGGGCTCACAAGTAACAAATAAATTGTGGAAATAGGAAGGGAGAAATAGGGGATGAGAAATTGGTAGAAGGGTAATGCACAGGAAGAAAGGGAAGGTAAAGGTTTGAGAGATGTCGGATGCGAAGCGAAAGAAACTAGTCGCGTAAGAAAATTACGATAAAGGGTAGGCTAGGCACGCGGCTAGGTTGGTATAGAGGAGTCAGAGCCGGATAAACGGATAAGGGGGTAAGAGTGGGAAGAAAAGGAGGACCGTACAAATGTGTAACAAAAGAAGTTGCAAGCATGGTGGGCAACCCGTGTTTTGTGGAAGAAGGTGATAGGTGCTGATGATGGCGGAGAAAGTCAAAATAAGGTGGTGGAGGAGCGTGGAAAAGGCAAATAAAGGTGTGACGTTAAAGAAATACGTGGATATAAGACGGTGAGGAGTAGAGGCTGAAAAGGAACAAAAAGAAGCGTAGGAAACAACAAGCGCGCGCATAAGGGAGCCCGATGAAAACAGAAACAGGGAACCATAAAGGTAGATAGTTGTATCAAGAGGAGGATTCAGTGCGAGAAAGGTAACGACTCGTGTGAGGGTAGTGATCTCCCCTGTCCATGGAGCATTATGGTGGAATCCAAAAGAGAAACAGCACTCTTTTTTCTGTCCCATGTACCTACTCAGTTCCATCCCTTTTACCTACTTTATTTTAAACCCCAAGATAGACTTTGTCAACCATATGGAGAAAAAAAAAAAAACCAAATTTGTTGGCAGCAAAAGCAACCAATGCAATAGGAAATTGAAAGACACTATCAGTGATTCACCCAATAGATTAAAATATTTGAAATTTGCATTGAATCGCTTAAAATGGAGAGAATACATCTGTAGAATTCCCATTATTAATTTTTTTCCAACAAAAAATTGAGAGATAAACGGAAGAAACGCAATATTCAAAGATATGAACTTCCTCAATTACGGTGTGTAGTAACGTGTCCTTCGACAATTTGGACTAAAATAACCGATTGTGTCCTTTATTAGGCTGCGTTGGTCATTTATCACTTGTAGGGTATTACTGTTCGGATACCTCTCTTGTTCAGACCTACACAAATCTGATTTTTGATGACTTTTTTGCTTTTCTGATTTATCAATCACTGATATTGCCTTAAAGGGTAGGCCTTATTTCTACAAACAAATTCACCACTCTTGGTGGCAGGTAATTCATTCTGTTATCTGTTCTCATTTACTTCAGGTATATTTTGGGTTTAAAGAGACACTGGCACCATTTCAAAAACATGAGTGCGCCCCATCAAATATTTTGCATGGTTTTAAAGCTTTTATTACAACACCTCACCCGAAATGATTAAACCAAATCAGCTTCTTATGGTAAACAGAACGATTTTTGGTCCCCCGCCAACTTTAGTTGGCAAAGGGGGACGATAGAAATGGCCCTGCGTCCGTGTGTGCTTGTGTTCCCACCCATAATCTCTGGATTCTAAGCAATTGTGGTGTCCCATCTCGCAACATAGATCTCTTTAAAAACAAGTAGGCGGTGGGTGGGATGTAAAGAGGGTCATGGTGACATAGGTCAACGGTCAATATGTCAAAATAGGGTCAAATTTGTCAAAAATAGGATATATTATTGTAAGCCTTGTAAACACGATATCTTTTGATCTAGCAAGTGTGGTGGCCATCTTCGCACCATATATGTTCACCCAAGTAGACGGTGGATGAGTTCGGAGATGGGGCTGTTCATGCGTCAAAAGTTCAATGAGGTCAAAATTGGAGTAAAATTGCCTATAAGCTGTCAATTGTGGTAGGATGATAAACTTCGTGGGTGTGGTCAGCATTTCATGCCAAAAATTTGCAGGTCATTGTCAAGGTCATGCGGGGGTCATCCAAGGTCAAATCACTAATATGTGGTAGGAGGATGAAATTGGTGGTGTGGTCCCCAACATTCATGGTCATTTCAAGTCATGTGGGGTCCATCCAAGTCAAATCCATACACATTGTAGTATGGTCCCTGAAAACTGATGGGTGTAGTACGTCATTCATTGCAAAAATTTGAAGTGTCTTTCAAGGTCGTGGTGTTATTCCAGTCAACTAACTTCATCATCAATTGGTATGGTCATGACACTTTGTGGATTGGTCACCATTTCTAAACCAAAATGTGAAGGTCATGTCAAGCAAGTCGGGTCATCTAAGGTCAAATAACTCAATATTGTTGGTCAATATAGTCACCATTTGATATCCGTCAAATTTCACGCTTATGGCACAGCCCATGGTTTGAAGAACCACTTATTTCCCTCACAATTCTCCCGTATCTTAAATTATATTTCCCTCCATTTACTGTTGCGACGGGCGGGGGACCTTTGTGGTTTCGATAACCGCCTTGTGTAATTTACGTTGCTGCCGACGTTTAAATTCCGCAGACGACAAAATGACGTTAACACAAGAACATGCAAGCCGTATCATGTTTTCCCACGCTATGACACACTGTTTGATCGGTCTATAACCTTGTGGTTTTAATATCAGTGAGTACGAGTCAAAATATTCATGTATACACCCCCAACCCCAAAATTTGTTGATTAAGTTATGGAAAACTAAAGTTGGCCTACAAATTTACCTGGATGTCTTTATTCCTATATCATGGTCCCTGTGTTGGGGTATGTTATTTTTATGTATAAAATATATCTCTGTTCTTCCCATGGCCTAGATATCAATTTTGAAATCAAATTGAAGAATTTCATATTTGTGAAAATGTGCCAGTGCCGCTTTAAACTCTCTATCACTGTTAGGAAGAAGGGGTGGCTGAGGTATCTCTGAAGGGGGGCAAATTTGGGTCCTTCTCCATAGACACACCGTGCAAACAGTCGGTTTATTTGGGGGTAGGGGAGGGCAGGGGGAAAGGGGGTGGGTACATTTTGTGCCCCCCACTTTTTCTCTCCCAGTTTATTCAGCAGCCTTGACGAATAAGTACAATTATCTCCCTGCACTTTATTCCGTCAAGGCTGCTGAATTCCACTGGGAGCAATGGGGGTCACAAATGTAACCAACCCAAGGGGCAAGGGTTCTGAGATGGTCCCAATTCATTTGATCTTACATGTACCTTCTCTGTGTTGGCAGTATGCAAAACGATTTCTCAGTAATGTGGAAGGTGGAAACAGAAGATGGGGTTATGCAGATCGATAGGAAGAGCAAGCCCATAACGCCATGGAATCCCACTTTTGAAGACTGTGCGTTCGTCCAATGGGCTGCCAGATGTATGCACATTCCCAAGCCTGAACGAGATTCCGGCAGACACGCCAGCGACAGCAAGCCAAGTGGAGGAGGATCTTGCGGCCGTGACCAACCCAACAAAAAAACAACCATTATTGCTAGAAACCATCAGCCCTGTGGTAGGATTACAGGATTACAACTGAGGAGGTATGTGTCCAGTCTAGGTTTAAAGCTTGGAAATCCAGAATTGGAGTACCTGGAATAAATCCAGCATAGTCCCACGTATTTTTGAACAGGGGACCATTGAGTATCCAAAGGCAATCTCTCTCCCACCATAAGACCACACCACTCCCACATCTTATAATGACCATTCTTGGGTATGGCAAGTGTTCACATTTCATGAAAATAAATAAAATGTCACTCGCAGTTTTCTGAATATCAGTGATCAAGGGACACACAATAATTGTACATTTACCAAGTAAATATTGGCAAAATCCACTGGAACAGACTAGGATACAACTAGAAGATAAACGAACATCAGAAGAGCGGGGGGAGCACATGCGAAGCGAGCTAAGAAACAGAGCATAACACACCAAGACGAGCGGGAGAGAACGGATAGGTCGACAAGGGACGGGGGGGAAGCCACGGAACAGAGGAGATAAAGAGGGTGTAAGGAGGTTACGAGAGGGAGTGCCAGGTGAGGGTAGAGGTGAGAAAAAAACAGAAACAAAGAGGAAAAGACGAGGAAAGGCTAGAAGAAGAAGCCCAGTAGGAGTAAGCAAAACAAGGGAGAGAAAGTGACTAATAGAGTGATGGGCCGGCAAAGAGGTAAAGGCGGGGTGGGCAGATTGACCTAAAAACAAAAAACGAGGAAGAGAATGCTAAGGCTGCCAAAGTGAGGGGCTGCGTGCAGGCTGGTCAGAACGGAATAACTAGCCGGCGGTATAGAACGGGCAGACAAAAGCGTTTGCCCGGTGAGGGATATGAGAAAGTAGGGGGGAAGACGAAAAGGCCGAGGGATGAACAAGGAGTGCTGTATAAAGACAACGACCGACTACAACTGGGTGGGGAGAGAATATGCAACTGTAGCAAAGCACTTCAGATTCCCCCTTGATATTTGGAACTGCATCATTGTTACTGTCCATGTATTGGAAAACTTTTCAGGGTTATAATTGCCCGTTTAGATTGAGCTGGCCTCATTCGCGATGACCTAACTTTTGAGGTTCTACTGTGAGTTTCAATAATTTGATGTATATTTCATCATTTTTTGCAAAAAGAACTAATGTAAACAAAACTCATGGTAGCTATGTTGCTTGGGTAAGCTGTGACCTAACATTGTTGTGCAGAACCAAGATCCAAAACTTATTGCTGGACCTCATTTCTATTCCATTTACCACTATGTTTTTTAGAAGAATACCAAAAGAAGGGGTCTAGCGACCTACAGTGTATGCTAACAACATGGGGTTACGCGCAAGTTACTGTACTTTAATTTTGTTTCTGCACAAAAATTTTAGGTCCACGTCTGTCATTTGGCATGATTGGGTACTCTGTATTGTCACTTGGGTGGCAACCAGAGAGGGTTAAATGAGTCAATCCCACAATGCACCCTTTGGGAAATTTCACCGCAATAGGGTCATGTGAGTCCCACCAAATTCCTATTCATAACACATAAAACCTGACTTTTACACTATTTTCACCCCAAATGTTAATACTTAGGGACTTTTTTACATGATCAGGAAATGTTTTTGTGGTGCTCTAGCTTCTTGTACACTTTTTATCCCTAAGTGACTGACATGAGTTTTGTACAGTAGAGTATAGGCAATTGCAATGCATATGGGATTGTTCAAACACCCTCATGGGTTGCAACAGTCCACCTTTTCTCCTCAAATGTGATTATCTTGAGAGGTGAAAATCAAGTAGTTTTTTTTCTGTCATAACAACAGGTGAATAACAAGGAGATGGTATCTATGGTGAGAGAACCGCGCAATGCCTTACGACTCTATTGCGTCAAAGTGTTTGAGACATAGGGGAAAACATGGGCACATCAAGAGAGGCTGGCTGAGCCATTAGCTCACCTCATGGACAGCAAATGGGCAAGATTGGAAGGGTAAGCTTATTCCTCCAGGATGCTAACGACGCTGCCTTTACCTCTAGACATTGTTAAAGCTTGTTAAAGGTACATTTCGTGACCACCGGCCTCTTCCCCCTGATACCTCTTAACCGACAGAATGATAGCACAGTGGCCTTGTGGAACCGTGGTAAACGATCATTTGCCATAACGCAAAACCGCAAAGTAGGGATCACCTAAAAAGTTGTGAATGAGCTTTTCAGGATATTCTAGTGAAAAATGCATAAACAGCAAGTGCTGGAATCACGAAATGCACCTTTAATCACTCTCCTATATTTTTTGGAAGTCATGTTTTAAAGTAATTTCCCAGCTTTAAAACATATGTTTACAAGGGAATAAGGAGCTCAAAGGTACTCTTCAGTTTTACAAATTAACTCTTTAAGATTGGTAGTGTAAGGCTGCAGGGGGCTATTCCATTTCGTAATTTCCCAAATTTTCATATAAACCATTCAAAAGTATGGATTTTCTTGACCATATTTAAATCGGATGAAATGTACATTCACAGTGAAGTCAAGCAAGCCTATCGTAGCAAATGCAATTTATGGTTTTTTGTGTCATATTACTAATTTTTTTTTAAATATATTACCGTTGTGCCCAAAGAAAACCGCAACACTTGTGACAGCGCCCATATAGTTTGGACAAAAGCATGTGACTACCAACTTATATCTTTGTTGTATGTGGAGCATGGGACTGTTCCATAATAACCTGAAAAGTTCATAACGTAGGTCAATAGTTTTAAGACATGACCCCAACAATCAAGTAACTCTGCAGAACCCATTTTACAAATGAGGACTGGTTAACCCCAGACTGGCAATGATACACACAGGCAATACAAATATTGATTGCAATCAACATTTACTTGCCCAAATTTTTATGCAGAGAACAACTTCTACCTGGGTCCAAATGACTCATTTACATTATTACTTAACTTATACATGATAAAATTTAATTTATTGGTTATAAAATATGTGTTCAAAGACGGTATAAAAACTCTGACTACGTCAGTTATGCGTCTGGCTGCAACTTGCTTGTTTACTGAAAATATGGTTTGACAATTCTCAACTTATGAAAGTAAACCTATGTTTTAAAAAACAAAACTCAATAACATATCAGATAATTCATTCTGTCATTAAATTTTGGGGGTTTTCAAATAACTCGTAGTGTGCCGTCACAAAATGATGACTGATTTAGCTCTAATCCAATGCTTATTTGGATAATACGAAGCGTCTGTTTTTTGATCATA
>JAMKCH010039825.1:0-13474 GCA_023653785.1 Ophioderma brevispina
ATTGAATGGAACTTTGGCAATGGTTTTATTAATATCTTCTAACAAACACTTCCGTACAATCTCATATAATAAATGATCTTTCTTACCAACTGCTATCGAGCCTGAGAAAAATGTAATTGGACACTTGGGCGACATTTCTAATATACCATTTCCTTGAATTTTGGTAGCCATTCTGAAACAGCACTCTCAAGCGACACTTCTTTACAACCTGATATGGTTGAATGATCTTTCTTAGCCATTGCCATCCAGAAAGAAAATGATCACAATTGAATAAATTTGTAAGCAGCATTTATAAGCTCTAAATATACTGAGAAAAGATTAAAATAAGGCAAAAACAAGTTTGTCTCAGGAAAAATTTGATAAAAATCAAATGTGAAATGCGTTTTTTAGGGGTGGGGGAAATGTCAATGCAAAATGCCAGATTAAAAAAAAATCATTACATTTTTGACCCACCATTTTTTCGCCGCATTTTCATTTTTTACTGAAAAATTTAAACAAATATTTTGAGGAAAAACCTACAAAAAGCTAAAAGACCAATTTTAAACAAAATGCACACAGTCTTCTGAGACAAACTTTTTTCTTGGTCCAACAATAGGGCCTATTGCTGATCCATTGATTATCAAATGCTGATACATTGTGGGATGCACATTTTTGATAAATTTGCTCCTTTTTGCATCCCACAATGCATCAGAATATAATAATTGATGGATCAACAATAAGGCCTATGGTGTGTACTAAGGCATTTGCTAGTCATTATCAGTGGTCACTTGTAGGCAAAACAGGGTGTATACATTCCTAAGATCTAAGCTTAAGTCCCTGTATCAAATTCCACTAAAATACATTCTGGCACTTAAAAAGTTTGGGTCTTAGTTTTGTAGTTGGCTAAGGGTCCAACTACAAAACCAAGACCCTTATCAAATTCCACTAAAATATATTTTGGTGCCAAAAAAGTTAGGGTCTTAGTTTTGTAGTTGAGTAAGGGTCAACTACAAAACTAAGACCCTGTATCAAGTTCCACTAAATACATTTTGTCGCTGAAAAAGTTAGGGTTTTAGTTTTCAGTTGAGTAAGGGTCGAACTACAAAACTAAGATCCTGTATCAAATTCCACTAAAATATATTTTAGCGCCAAAAAGTTAGGGTCTTAGTTTTGTAGTTGGCTAAGGGTCCAACTACAAAACCAAGACACTTATCAAATTCCACTAAAATATATTTTGCCACCAAAAGAATTAGGTCAGTATGCACAAAAGAGTTAGACCGGGTCTAAAGTGGTCTAAATGTATTTTTGTCCCACCAGAAAAGACATTTTCCTTTACACTAACATGTTGTATTTTGTATTTATTTTGAAATTTGCATTTAAATCTTTCAAATTTGCTAGTTACTTTACAAAGAAAGTGTGAATAACTATCAATTTGAGGCAAAACTAATTTTAACTTCAAACCTAGTCTAACTTTTTGTGCATACGGACTTAAGGGTCTGGTCTTTACACATGAATATGACCATATTTTATGAACTTAGACAATGTTGTTTTTTTTAACTCTCACAACATAGCATCTTGGCCCGTAAAAAGGTGTTTAGTGCAATTTTAAGCTAAGCGTACCTTTATATGTGTGTGATAAACGTATCGCTTAAGTCAACGCAATTCCAGAAAGGAGTTTAAAGTTAAACGTAATTTTAACTTCGCCAAAATGCGTCAAAATTTAAACTATGGTACGGGGCTAGTTTGTGTTTTAATGTGCTGTCCAGTTGACAACAGCAATGGTGCATATCATTCTCGTCCAGTTCATGTAGCACCATAAATGCTACAAAAAGACATGATACATTTTGTGCGCTCAACCAATAAAACACAATAGGGTCTGAAGTTAGTATCTTTAAATAACAACAATGTTACTTGTGTTTAAAGTTTCCATTTAAGCAAGCAAATGGTTACAAATATTTAAACATGTTTTGTTAAGCGCTATTTTAATTACTGGCAATTTCAATAAATGGTTTTGTTTCGGAATTAAGGCCCTTGTATTTACATAAAATTACATCAAACTCTTGAATGTTATTGCAATGACAACCAGATTTTTTTATTGGACATGCAGCTTGACATTTTGGTTTATTTAAAGCAGCATCTAATGCTGCATCCTTTCAATAATACATACAATAGGAAAATATATACAAGGCACTTGAGAGATCTTTGATCAGTTGGTAAATAGCAGACCAATTACCACATTTGAGAAGGAAACGATGTATTCAATATAACTAGACTAATACTGACCTAGATATACAATTTGTTACAAATGCAATTTAAAAAAATTCAGCCATTGGAACGAATCCATAAATATGGGATGTGGTTTGATTTTGTTTAAAAAAATCAATTTGATCACAGTGGTGATTCCTGCTAAGTTATGCAGTATATCACAGTATTCTATTGCACGAGTGGGATTAAAATAATGGTCAGCGACATGCCTTCAGTTGTTATTAAGCAAGCATAGTTTGAATGGAACCCCTCCTAAGCCAGACGCTTCATTAGGGTTGATTGGAGATCAAAAGTCTTGACAGCCATCATTTTTTTCAAACAATGGCTGTCAATGACGCGATGAGCATCAAGTTCTGCGAGTTGTTCACGATTTGAACAGATGACTACAAAAGTAACATAACACAAATATCCGCAGAGTCATTCATTTTATTATATAGGTCACTATTAAAAAACAAATTCCAACCGGTAATATCAATTGTGAAATCCAATGTGCACCTTGGAATGAGGCGGCATTATGCATCTATAACCTAACAGGGATTTAAAATGCAAGGTGAGAAGGTATACCTTACCATTCATTCATCTACTTTCACGGGCTAGCCCGATATGATATACACTTCACATCACAGGGCCATGATATACCAATGCTATGATACTTGATCCCATTTTTATTAGCTCTGCAATAACACTTAAAACTTGCTATCAAAAGTAATCATTACTGTATGATTTCATTACAGTTATGAGTTGAGTAATAATCATAGCAGATGAAGGCTAATTAAAGGGATACCAACATTTTAGATAATCTAACTCATTCACAGGTTTGTATTGACAATCATTTATGCACACAACTGTGAACATGACATGCATGGTCCGAGTGATAGCCCATTCTCCTGACAATTCCGCCATTTCCCCTTTTAATTGCCTAATTAATTTACTGTAATTGAATAATGTTACTGTTAATAAGAGACGCTTGTTGATTTGGTATCATGTGATATGCCAGTCTGGTATGCAGTACACTACCACCACGTATATGGGAGGAAACAAAGTTGTGGGTTTCTATGGTAGGAAATGCAAAGTGCATTACCCAATTTTCACTACGTTGCTAATATTGAGATTTGCCTCTATCTTGGGAAAGGAAATGGATTTGATTTTGGGACACAATAATGAGAAAAATACAGCCTTTCATCTAATACAAGGAAATCATACACTTCGGGTGGTGGAGGTTCCACAAAGACAACCGGAACAAGCACCTTCATTTAAAACAATGATACTAGCAAACCAAAACTAAAGCATTGTTTCCTTTCCCAAAGAAGGGTCAATAGCATAATGTTTTATTTACATAAAATTCTGTACAGATAACTAGTAAATGAAATACGTCCATTTTACAATTAAGTCCATTTACTATTAAATTGAAATAGAGAACTTCAGATTTGTAACATAAAAATAAACCTTCATGTGTTAATCCATATAATTGTAATAGAAAATGATGTACATAAGGTTTGCATCACTTTATATTCACTTGATTCAAACACTTGTTGCTTCAAGCTATTGTTTTAACCCTATGAATGTACCAGACAAGTGGTCACGAAATGTGATCTTTAATCCGATCGGCAAATATGGTAAAGAATGGCATAGGGGCTGAAGAGGGCCACATCTTAAAGCAATACAAACATTTTTGAAAGGCCCCTCCCACCCCATTTTCCAAAAATTTTGCATCGTTCCATTGGTAATTGGCTAGGAAACTATACCGGTATGTAAAGCTAAACTTGTCATGTATAACAAAAGAAATTTTGGTCATTAGAATAACATCGGAGATCTCCGACAAAATTCAACGGTTGATAGAAATGTCCTTTTAATATGAAAGTGGGAAATTGCGCCCAGTATGTGTCTATGATCATAAATTTGTTGATTCAGTGGGTTCAGCAAGTAAAGTTTGAGTAATTTTAGTGAGGGGCACTCTTTCTCAATGGATTGCATTCCAGCTCCACCATTTAAATTACAATCAGATAGGCATCAAAATCGCTCCTTTTATACCAAAGACACTTTTAAGAATTGCTAAATTTAAAGTTTAGGTTACTAGAACAATTACCACCACTATTGCAAAAAAAAAATCAAATTTTGAAAACGGGGGGCACTCTTCCAAAATGTTGCTGGTATTGATGTAAATATTGAAGCTGCATTTTAGCTGGTTATGGATATGGGTTTATTATTTAGTCAATAAACAAATGCTGTATTAAAAGTCTGATAGTGCTCAGAGGGTTAAAAATGTTAAAAAACTCAAAAATTAATATTATTATTGTTATTGTGATTTAAAGGGAAGATACAATAAAATTGCCTCACAGAAATGGCCTCGCAGTGCTTTCATTGGTCAACATTTTCTGGTACCTGTAAAGGTCCCTTCATACTTTACGTCATTGCAAGCACACAGTTCAAATTGCATTACTGACATTGCAGCAACACAGTTCATCCACTTTCAATGCACTGATTTCCAGCTGTTTGGAAGTTTCATTTATAGTGGCAAAACCAAATAATACAAAAAAAAATCAACTGCGGACACAGTTTTAAAACAACTTATTTTATTTAACCTGCTACTGGTATCCTGGTAACGCAGTACTACCTGTCCGCCGGGCCGAATGTCGGTGGCTAAAAAACCGGCATCCCCCAATCGGGTTTTTATCTGATAGGAAGGTAGCTGGTACCCTGGTAGAATGAAAAAGAAGATCTACCTACAAGGGCGTCAGCTCTGGAGAGCTAATGGTGGCCAGCCAGCAATGCTGAAAGGCTTAAGGCCCATCCCCCGAAAACTGTGGATGAACGTCAGTAAGAGGGGCTCCGCTCCATTATATTTGGCTCCAATAAATCCTCACATCAGCAGTATTGCTGAGTAGGTGTATCCCGGCCACCCTCATTAAACGGGGACAAACCGGATTTAAAGCTTTGGTACACTCACTAATTGGGATTATTTTTTCCGCTAAAACTACACCCTTGTAAATGTGAACAACTTTAATTGCGATGAAATGTGATTTTTCTTAAAATCTTGTTTTACACGTCTTTCTAATGGAGAATATTTCAGATTGAGGTTGCTATATACATACAAATCATAACCTTTTTAGGCCTAATAGGCAGATTCTTCCCCACAATGAATTGTTTATTTTTTTGCAGCAGTAATAACTCTTCACCCAGTTTTCAAAATTGGTTGCACTTGCTGACTGCTAATTCTTCTAAAATTAGAGACCATTTTCAATGGGGTCCCCAAACAGCTGTGCTTACATGTGTAGTTAAGGTATGATGAATTGACCGTAAACCATCTTTCCAGTGCATTAGCCCCACATTGTAATGCACTCAACTTGTCCCCGTGGTAATGGATTTATAAAAATGAACTTCATCCTCTAAAGATGACATCGCCAGTGCAAACCCCTTCCCTCACATTTGTATAATCTACAATTACAATCTGTAATTATAATTTGTGCATGGTACACCAATGGCGTATCCATGATAATTCGTAGGCCGCTTGAGACTCTAAATAATGCATAGCCCTATTTTTCTGTATCCCATAAACACAGTCCTCTGTGGTCCAGTGTTGGATCTCCGCCTAGTTGTAACGAGAGGACCGGGTTCGAGACCGTGTATTTTTCGTCCTTTATTTAAATTCATGCTAGCCAGTTTCTCTCGGGTTTTAAGCAATTAAGCAATTTCCCCGTGATGGCCTGTCCAAGTTTGCTATTGTTTCTTCTTTTAGCGATTTCACGCAAAAAATGAGCCGACTTGGATTCACCCACCTGTTTTTGGAATTTTAGGTATTTTATCATTCTATTTTATCAAAGTCACCTCTTTGCTGGTATGTTGTTTGGTGTTTGGTGTGTGCACTTGCATGCTTGATGTGTGTTTGTGCTGGTTCTTGTTTGTGATAATATTTGTCCAATATTTATCTCAGTTTAATACTTTTACTTGATCCTTGTTTGCACTGAATTGACTTTCGCATCGTCATAGATTCAGCTTAATCATGCATAGGTCAACCAACCCTTCCTAAATACAGCCTAAAATTCTGGCTACTAGTATTCAATTTCTAATGCCTTTCCCCCGAATATGTTTTACATTGAAGTCTATGAAGGAAACAACACTCGAGGGTATTATACATGAAATACTATATCTTGCAAGCTGATATTTAAAATTCACATGTTTTGATTGCTAAAATCTCTTTTGCTATAAGAGTGGTGTGTGATCAGACCTCAATTATTTTTTAAAAGATTCTGTAATGATTTCTATACAATTTAGGTGGCATCTAATGCATTTGTCAAGGTAAACAGGTACATGTAAGGTCTCCTTAATTTGTTTAAAGCAGACTCAGAGACTGAACAAATTATCAACAACATTCTTCAAAGTAAATCCATTTTATGGACTCAATTTTGTGATACTTAAAGGCACTATCAGATTTGCTAACAGAAAATCAAAAAAATCACAAGATCAGATTTTTGCATGCTTATAACAAGTATAAATATCCTAACATACCCTCAGATAAAAATACCACAAGCAGCCTAACAATTAAAAAAAAAGGGGCAAAAAAAAAAAAAAAAAAAATCGGTTATTTTAGTCATTACTGTCTGTATGGCCCTTATCTACAACCTCACAATTGAATGGGATTCATATATATCTGAACACTTGTTTTCTTTCCTTTTCTAACAATTTTTCAGTTGAAAAAAAAAATAATTTAATAGAATTTCTAGATTATCCCGTACTTCAGCTGTTTCCCTCAATTTCAAATATTTTGCCTCTTTCGGGTAAATCACTATAGTGTGTCTTTAGGGATCACTCACTTGGAAGAATTAAATTGCTTGTTGGTAAAGTACAGACAATGTAGTAGTAAAGTACAAAGGTAAATAACACCAAAAGTAATAACATTACAATTTTCTATATAATATGTGATATCCTGTCGGGTCTTTTTCAGTTATTAATTACTGATTCCTGAATGGGTGCAGATTTTTAAGGTTTCAAATCCTCATAACTGAGATGTATGTACATTAAACAAGCAGCATAAAACAATTTTAAATCATTGCTTTTGTGAACCCATACAATAAATACGTTTATCATAATTTTGGCTGAACAGTCACGATTTGACACATTCAGTGTATAAATCAACAAGTGTGGCATTAACACACACTTCTAGGTTTTATGTTGATTCAACACTGAAAAGTATTCCTAAAATGTCATTTAGAATTTCATCCTGGCTATAATACAATCTATGATCTTTTATCAACAAATTGCCCAGATAACATTGAGAAAACAAAAATAAAGATTGCTGACGAGAGAAAAAACATTAACACTGCACACGTATTGTGAAATAAAGTAAATAGATTTGCTCTATGTTAATATACATACACCATGACCAAAGCGCTTGATAAAAACAAAATTTATTACATATATGTGACACAGCTAAGTCAATGAGGCTCTCTGTGGTTGAAATGAAAATTAAATTTGAGTACCAAAATGACCTTAATCCATTCATAGGGTGTTGTTATGAAGTTGTGGGCAGGCAAAACACCTTGCCATACTGACCTTGCCATACAGAACATTAATTAAAATAGAAATCAAGGAGTTACATGTAGAGGCATGAAGTTTGAGTATACCTTATATTGTACACACAAAAAAAGGTGACACCCAAATGGCTAAGAACCATTATTTCATTCAATATTTTGGGAATAAAACATACACTACATGAATAAGTCCTATTATTATTAAGTATACATTTTCAAGAGAAAAAGAAATATTTTTTAGAGAAACAGAAACAAATCATTTTTTTCAGAGAAAAAAGAAAAATAATTTTTTAACCCCCCTGACTATTTTTGCCTATATTATATATTACAAATTCACACAATACACAAAAGGCAGCTATTACACATTGCTTGGGCCACATATGCAAACAAAATATTAATACTACCTGTTAAATTCAACCAATTGAAATTCTCCAAATTTGCCAATTTCTAACTCAAAACAAGAAAAAATACATATGATATGATAACAGTAAATCTCATGCATGCCATAATATTGGTTTTTTTAAAGCTAATCAAGCAGGAATTACCTCTCACATTAACATGAATATAACATATGGATTATGATATATTGCCTTGCATTGTACATTGTATACCTAGCAATATTCCTTGTTGGCCCTTTATTTCTTACAATTTATGTGACCATATACATGTATGCTTGGAAGATTTTTTAGTGAATATTTGGCAATTGATATTAAGTAGGAAGCCTTTACCTAGTGATCTGTCACTTTCGACATTTAAATTATTTGGCTCAATGATCATCCCTATAAAAAAATCAAATCATGTTGTATCAATCTTTGGTCAAGAAGATAATGAATAGTTGGTGATTACACGTTTACATGTTTTAAAATTCTTTTTCAATACTTATTTGTGAGGATACAAAGCAGATTAATCCGGGGGTTGTACTTTAAGTACTTTATTTACAAATTTTTCAAGTTCACCCAAACACTGTGACCCACAGCAAGCCAGTCTTTACGGTGACTGTATGTTGCGAAAGAACGAAACAGAACGCCCATTGGATTACACGCGTTATTCCGTCATACATGCATAACGGAATTAAAGCGTTGTGTAACCAATGGGGTTCGTTTCGTCTTTGTTCGTTTCGCAAAAGTACAGTAAGCAGTCTTTACCACAGCTGTTTGAAAGTCTCATTTATTTTAACCAAACCAGAATAAAACAAAAAAATCACTGCCGGCGACACATTTTTGACAAAACTGATTTGGAATATTTATGCCACTAACTCACCTTCTGTGTAATTTTACGAAATTCATTGCGGGCAAATACGAGTTTTTGAAAGCTCTAGTTTTTCACCGTCTTTTTATGGGAGAATTGGGCATTCGAGGACGCTTATAACATTACATATCATGACTTGAGCCTAATGGCCTATATGGCAAGACTTCCCGAAATCGGATTTGTATGATTTTGCAGAGATAATAGCTCTTGATTCCCTTACTAATCAGTTAGTCAAAATTGTTGTCGCCACTGATTTAAATTGTTCTAAAAATAAGAGACTAATTGTATGGGTCAAACAGCCTGTGTTGACAACTCCCCATTTTCATCCAGTGCTGATGCAGTATCTGAAGCAGAGGGGGTATAACAGATCACAACTAAATAATGGAGTAGACACACTTATATGGCCAGAGGCCAACAAAGAAGAACAGGCTATTAGAAATTAAAAGGAGTGGGGATGTAAGAAATTCTCCTCAAAACCACCTATTACGAGATTCGGCATACAAAGTTTAAAGGAAATTTTTGCAACAAGAATTTGAGGCATTGCATGTAGTAATTTTTTCATATGGATTACACATCAAAATAGATCTCTTACCTTTATTTGGTGCAGAGATCTCTGAAAGTGAAAAAAAAAGGTATTTTTACATGCTCACTCTTTCAATATAAGACATAGCCTGAATTTAATATTTGCTATAATAAATTTCACCATTTTTGTACCAAAGAAATACTTCTCAGCTTATCATTTCACAGGTGGATATTTTTGAATAGCCAGACTTTCAAACATCTGTGCAAAAATCCAAAGTTTCACATTTTTCGGGACACCTGTTATTCAAATCTCTGGGTGCACCTTTAAAAGCATCAAAATATTTATGTTTTTAAAAGTTTTAGCGAGTATAACATAGTATGTGCACATGAATGATTTTTTTTATTTGGCTGATTGCAAATTGGGGCCATTCCAGATATTATCCACACCCCCCCTTAAGAAGACAATTGTATTTTGGCGATGGGATTTCCCGAGGGTGTTTTCTTCCAAACTGATAGGGAATTCCCTGCCAAATTCAGAAAAAATGTTGTGGGGAAATCCTCCCATGTCATCTTTGGGGGGTGGTGTGGGATAATTTCTGGAATAGCCCCATTCCATTTACATATTGAGAGGCTGTGGTAATTTTGTAATATTTAAAGCACATTAAAATTAACATTCATTTGTTATTTTAATGTTGCAACCGCACCACATACAGAATATTCTTCTCTATAAAAACTATAGTAATCACCCTCAATAGTTTCAAATAGAATTATAAATCTCTATGCTACAATGTACCTGTACATGCAATTTCTTCATTCTTCTTTGTTTGTAGATGGTTCAACAATAAATTTCTTAATATACCCCTCAAAGTATTCCAAGGTACAAACAAACACCGTTACTTCAAGCCACTTATGCATATCTAATTGGTTCATTTAAATAACCACTCTCAATTGCCCAATTAAAAAATAGAAGGAAACAATTGATATCTTTCTTTACAGACTAATCGCAGAAATTCAAGAGGATATTAAAAGTTTATTAGCTTTCTCCAGACAATGTGTACAATACCATAATTACTTCACTGAAGGGCAAAAAAATCTTTCAAGTCAGTTAAAAATACCGCGTTCTCCTTCCTGGACTGCAATAAAACTGCCGTCTGCAAATCCACAGTTTGTGACTGGGTCAAAGGTCACATGGGTCATCAGGGGTCATGGTGCATAATATCGATCACAATCCGGGACATATTGCATAGAAAGTTTTTTTATCTCAAGTCAGAATTTTTAAATGCACCCCCCCAGTTTTTAAACAATGTATGTTAGATAAAATGTGCCGTCCTTTTTTTTTATTGAATTTCCGGCCAATGCACTTAATAAACCAATACATGCATTTTAAGATTCTTTCCCATGTTCCTGGATTAATAGGCAAATAGCATTTCTTATTCCTTTAAATACCAGACTTCTGATAGAAATGTCCTCCATACACACCTAATGAGCAATGTGAAATTACTATATACATATTAGTGTATAGATTCATCATTACAAAAATAATTGTCGTTTGTCCTCATTGGCAAAATGAAAGCTGGTTTAGTCCACAGCTTTTTTTTTTTCCATTTTAAAGCAAACCATCTAAATATTGAGTTTTTGGGTGCATTTTTGCCACAAACAAAAACACAAGTTCCAATTTCACAAAATGGGCTCTTTTTTCTGAAACCAAAGTCGTCAGGACTTATTGTTTGTCCGGGTTGGTCAGCCAAGGAGGTCACGGGCACTACTTTTCACCCTCATTATTGCACAATCTCATGTTGGATTTTGATACCTTAACATACTAAAACTGTCATAGAATCACTAGATTGGTGTTATAAATACAATACCACACATACTACATGTACATGTACGTAAGACATACAGATCTCATAGACCAAGGCAGAAATACTGTACCCAAGTAAACCAGTTGGAACCTTTTTAAATAAAAGTGATATCTATAACATTTTCCAGCACTTTTAAACTTAACTCTCAGAAAATTACTTACTTTTCCTACTCAAAAGAGATAAGTTGTGACCCCCCCCCCAAAAAAAAAAAAGACAAAAAATAGCATTTAAAAAATTAGCCCCTAAAATTGGGTAAAATCTTTTCTAAAAAGCTTACTTGCAAAAACTCAGGCTCGTGCATAGTTTCATCATGATATTTCACATTATTTTTTATGCAAATTTAGTACAAAAGGGTTGTACTAACACGTAATTTCAGCAAGAAATACTCAATAGAAGTCTGTATAGACTATATGGGTTTTTATTCCATAAAGGCTTGATGATTTCTTTCCTGCAAATCTTAGAACAAACAACAAAAAAAGAAAGTTTTCTTATCTCTTCTATAAGTGTGTAGGTGAATGTAAGATCTGTAGGATGTATAAGTCCTCAAGGATACCATTGTGCTTCTGTCAACTTCAGATGCTAAAAGTATAATTATTTGTTAATATAAATTATATTATATTAAATTTGTCAGAAAAAAAGTGGGAGAGGGGTAATTTTAGGATTTTTTTATTCCCTTCATCTGTTTATTAAAAAGTGTTGGGGCGTGCCGACGATTCCATTCATTCTGAGAGGTTGTATGCTTTATTACTTATACCCCACATACAATAGAAATTGATGTCACGATACTGATCAGATTAAGACCATAATGAA
Organism: Ophioderma brevispina; assembly: GCA_023653785.1. NCBI lineage: Eukaryota > Metazoa > Echinodermata > Ophiuroidea > Amphilepidida > Ophiodermatidae > Ophioderma > Ophioderma brevispina. The sequence goes on from JAMKCH010039825.1 coordinate 12,215, forward strand.
AAAACGTCCCTTTTCTCACTTAGAAAATATTACAAGGCCCCCCCACATTGAATAATTTCAATACCAACCTTGAACTCTGAAGCATTCACATAAGAACTGATACGAATAAGTAATTTATTACTCACCAAAGGTCCTTTTGTCCTAAGGAATTTAGAAAGTCTGATACATTTACATTTATTCATTGTTCTAGAAATAATATTTGACAGGTGTCTAACATTTATCTACAAGTTTTGGTACTCATAACAAAACTATACAATATTTACATGGCCTCATGCACCTTCTTCGTCATCCCTTGCAATACCGAACTGGTTTCAATACCGAACTAAAATTACCACCTCATCGATAATTCCCATTAATAAATGATTTAATTAGAAGTCGCATTACGCTTATTGTAGTTCATATAAGAGGGACCGCGATCTCATTCCCGCATCTCAGTCAATAATTGTTAATCCATATAGTGTCAGTCGTCATGATTTCCAGAGCCTTTTTTTGTTTTAAATTAAAAACGAAGTTTGTTGAGAGTGAATTTCCTCACCATACAATTGTTTTCATTTTTTTCGGAAATGGGACAAATGTATTCTTTTCTTTTTTGAGTGGTGGGGTTGGGGGTGTTATTTCTTTTTGGGAGGATAGGAGTGGGGGTTTTCTTTTTTGGGCGGGAGGTAATACGGAAATGTATTATTGGCTTCTTTTGGGGTTGGTGGGGTTCTATTTTTTTTTCTTACGTATTTATTCCGCCACTTTTCAACACTTTCGGGACAGAAAACCGGTGATTTTCCCTGCCGTTTAAACTCCTTTCTTGACTGCCAGAACTGTCACATCAGGGGTACGTGGTTGTGCGCTATTCCCCACCACTGACTGTTAAACTGCACCCCCGTCTCCGATGCCGAAATCTCCTGTAGAGTTCTGCCCTTCACATTCCTTATTTTCATGTAAAATGCGGTCACACCCAACATGGCCCGTTGTCGCGTGGTAGCGAAATTTTCTTGAAGATCCATGTTTGTGTTCGTCCGAGTCACTCTCAGAATGAGCGATCAATTTGAAATTTAAAATTGGTGTTTAATAATATGACACTGAGAACCGAGCCATCCAGCGCATCTCCTTTACCTGCGAAATTTACGAACAATTAACAATCCCAATTAGGCACCAGAACTGGCAACCACCCGTGGGACCGTACCACTCACAGTCGGCAACCTCAGTGTTATGGCGGCACCGGCACCGTCAATGTATTTACACCCGCCGAATTCAATAGGCAATTAG
>JAMKCH010039826.1:0-92611 GCA_023653785.1 Ophioderma brevispina
TCTGGTACAGTTAACACGAGTCATGATCCACTCTAACGCGAATTAACTTAAAACCAGAAGCGCAAACAAAGCTGCCATTGAAACTCAAGTTTTACTCTACTTCGTTCATACATCAATGAACTCAATAAGCCCACGTTACAAAAACTCAGTACCCCTTCTCTATCGCTAAAATTCAGATGGTCGATTACCTTTTCACTGTCAAATACGCAATTATCTTATCACTGTCAATACCCGGTGTGAAATGTCCGATATAGTCCGGCGGGAGGCCGTAGTCCGGGCTCCATAGACATAACGGAGTAAAGCGTGAACCTATAAATGTTCACTTGATCGATTGCTCTATTCTTTACGTTGTAGCCGTACTAGGAGTACGGCGGACTATACCTTGACGTCTACACGGTTCCAATTTTGGGTTAGGTAGGGACGTGCCTCCGACACTCTGGAAGTAGGCGTTTGGCAAAAAAGGAACCATAGCTATCCAGAGAGCAAAATTTTTGGCCCAATTTAACCCAATTTTTCTCAAATTTTTGACTTTACGCCAATTTGGATCTTTGGCTTCAATTGACGGGGAATTTGGCTAATTTTCCAAGACGTTTTAGACATTTTGGCTTCCGATTGACGAAAATTCACGAAATTTGGAAAAAACGACCATTTCTATCCAAAATTGACATGCAAAAAGGGTCCATTGATATACAAGAAGCTGAAAATGAGACAGATATCTGTGGTCAATTTATGTGTTAAACCCCGCTCCCCTCCCCCCGCCGCCCGGGGTCAATATACCATTCTGATGTTCTGAAATCCTGTCAACGCTGATCTTCATTTAGTTATGAGTCTTCATTATTTTGCACGATGTGATTTGTTGGTAATTTGGACTCTCTCATTGTAACACTACATCAGATTTGATAATCTAAAATGTCTGACAATTGTTGAGGACGTAATTTTTTGTAATAGAAATTGATAACCCACTACTCTCTAACTTCTTTGATTAAAACGGGAGGACCAATCAATTTGATTAAAATTTCTAATCTATTAGATTAATTTCATGTCTTTTACTTGTAATTGGTAAACTTTAAGATTTGTCCCTGTATAGCAATCAAATAGATTAGTTTGTTAATCTAAGAAATTTAGAGATACTTAGTTTTGCATTGGTTCTTTTCCTATGCAAGAGAGAGAGATCTAAGAGAACAGAGAGGATAGAGAGACAGACAAGAGAGAGAGAGAGACCGAGAGAGAGCGGAGAGCAAGAGACAGAGAGAGAGAGAGGATGTATACCTTTTTGATTTTCACAACCAAACTGTTTATCGAATATCATAATTTTTCCATAACAGCTTTTAAGTTTGACAGGCAGATAGTAAATATTTGCGAGCCAAGCAAAAATATACCGAAATTTCTTTAAATAACATTGGTGATTTGACCGGAAATTACGACTGACGTCCACTTCTTAGGGTCCTCAGTATTGAGAAAGGATCCCCAAAGCATTTTTGACCCTTGGCGTTTTGGTGATATCACTTTCAATATATTTCGTGCTGGATCAAACAAGTAACACAATGATTATTCCACCACGGTGGCATCACAGTTGTTCGTTATTTGTTGTAAATTATTAGATAAGCTTGAAAGCTTTTAGTAACTGTGAACGCTATTTATTTCCAAAAAATTAAACTGTGGTATGTTAAGTCATATGTAACACTACATATGCAAAATAGCTACGATACCCGCCAACGCGCTCTCGTGCGGGAGCAACCACTCACACACGCAAACACCCACACCACACCACACATAACACGCACACACACACACCTACACCCATGCACACACACACACACACACAAGCAGTAGAAACGCCAGTTTCTTTAAGTAGATTGCTGCGATCTGAAAAATCCGTCAAAATATTTTGATACCATTCTATTTTAATAGTCGCAGATACGACTTTGTTTCAATAACGGGATCTAATTTGTAGATCCCATCTTTTTATAATCATTGATTATAGCAATTTGGATTTCCCACCACCAAAAAAACTTGTACAAAATCCTGTTTTGTTTTCCTTCTCGTAAACTCACTAACCTTATTTTAATAATCATTTATTAAGGAAGAGAATTATATTCACAATATCACGAAAGTGGTCTATCCTCCTGTGCATTAAAGGTACCACGAAATGCAAAGAGATTGCGATGTGGTTTGTGTGACGTCTACAAGGAGGACGAGAAGACTAGAAAGGCATTCAATATGATTGGTGATGAACATCATTAGTGAAACTAATTTATTTTTCAAGAGGTATAGAAAAATTCCAGGTGACTGTTGTGAATCAATTCATGACACTGCCTGAAATCAATAGTTTCACTATGATTCACTGGTAGTGAATTCTTTTTTCTGGCTCTGTTTTTTTTGGAATGGAATATCCCATAAAAGATTTGGAGTAGGTATATCATCTCATTATCCTGGTACTTTAATTCACTTCACATAACATTCTACATTTTTGTTGTTGTAGCAAAATCTTAAAGATGTGATTACGACGAATTTGTTACAATCGTGCGACGGATAATGCTTTGTTTGCCACCTTCGTGACAACAATGTCGTATGTTTGTCATTGTAGTTTGTCAGACGTAACCTTTGTTTAAAACACGCCAACGTCGATCTGAATGTCTCGCAATTCTTTATTCTGTTGCTTGAAACAACTTGTCATGTAATGTTATCATTGGTGAACCAAGTGATGAACTCAAAATCCACATACGTACAATGACTTGACCACTTTCCGTAAAATTTGCTTACGAAGCCAGAGACATTCAATAATTAGATTGGTAAATTGTAATTTTTGTTTTTACAACATTTCAAAAATCCCTGAGTCATCATTGATCGTTTTACATGCTCCCATATCACCGCATGTTGTATCAGATAATATTATTACATCCACAATAATGAGAATCATGTTGATAATGCAATACTATGTTTTAATATCCAATAGTAATCAATATTACTTGCTGGCTTTTGTCTCGTCTCTCATTGTCTATCTCTAACCACCTGAATCTAGGCGATTACGTAACCTCTCTGATGTGCAAACTGTAAATTGAAATGCCGCCACCCTATTGTCTGTTTCGGGCCCCTTCCGCTGTCACAGATTCATAATAAAATCAAGTTTATTTAATCTCAAATCGTGGCCTATCGGCCAACTTGCTAGCGACTTTACAACTTAATAATTACTAGACAAAACAATGCCACTTGGAGGCAGCAGCTTGAACAGCGCCATATTGCAACTTCAACACCCTACACGAAACCCACCCGGAGGTAGTGCAAGCTTTCAGGGTTCCTTGCCCATTTCAAATGAACATGTGTGTAGTGGCATTCAGGTTTTATCAAATTATTGATATCACAATCAATTTAAATCGCCATGGAGTTCCGAATTAAAATCAGCAAGTGGTCCCACTGATATTCGATCCGAGGACATTTGCTCCAGAGGTAATCTTGCTAACCACTAGACCACGCCACTTCACACACAAAAGATTATTCCACTCGCTTCTCTAGATCAATATAGGACGATCAGCGACGTCATGAATTGTCGAAATCGCAAAACTCATAATGTGTAGAGTCTGTGGCTGTAAACTTCGGGTCCTTTTGCGATATTCCTTGAGCACGGTTCCACTTATTAGCCAATCAGATTATGTGTTAGCATGCTCCAGAATCATTGCACCCCAAAGCGCACAAAACATCTACTTGGCCTACCCAAAACACCACAGTACACACACACACACAATGTCCTATTGTATTGCAAATGCTCACAAAGCCTCAATAATTAGCACACTACATGGTCACCCTGCACACGAAAGGCCGCAATCCATCGTATATAACACCTTGCTTTACCTGACAGTGGGAGGATCTAGAATGGCAAGCGCGGGACGCAGAGTTTTGTAATTCCTAAATCACGACCTTTAGATTTCAGGTTTGAGAGGGTGCAGATTATACGACATAATGCCTAACTTTCTACGCAAGAAACAAGATGTGGAAATTTAGGCATTATGTTCTCTTATTATCTGCACCCGCATAAACCTGAAATCTAAAGGTTTTACTACAATGTGCCCTGATACTTGAGTTATGAGAACTAGGAAGAACGTGTTGGTTGATAGCAAGCAATTTCTAACTCTTGTTTGCGCCTCGCTTTGACGAGTTTTCAAGTTTAGGGCATTTCTTGATCAACAACATCGTCCCCCGACTTACCTAAACACATTGAGATTTTTGATAAATCATCTGAACCGTTCGCACTTAGTAATCATGTTTACCTAATCTTACGCGTCCAATTCGGGTGTAGGCTGTAAAAATTCGCAAATTTTGATATTGTTCTTTACGTAACGGACAGAAATTAAGCAAGTGGGCCTATGGGACCGTGAGAAACAGGCGATTGCTCATAACTCAAAACTGCAAGATCGCAATCTCTTACAATTTTGTAAATAAGGGTTTCTCAAGGATATCTAGTGAACCTGACTCAAACAGAGTTGCTGGATTCCGAATGCACCTTTACTTCAAGTTCAAGAACCTCTTTTCCCCACGAAAAAAAAACATTGGGAGGCGTTCCCCGTTCCTGCTTCTGTCGTCTATGCTTAAACCGAGTTAATACTGAACTAATACTGTGTGGTTAGAGGAGTCTGCAGCAAAGAAAAATGAAAAAATGTCAAATACATCATTAATTAACAACCTTATTCCACTTGGGACTCTCTAAGTGAATTCAATGAAGATCAGCCTAACCAAAAAAATTTTGCATTAACTTCTTCTGTCTACAAAGTTTTAAAATCAGCCAATGTAACACGAATAAATAGCAATAATTATTCCACCCCAAAAAAATGCCCCAAAAACAAACATGCCCCAAACCCTGCAAAATCGTTAAATCCACTACTTCCACATCCTGAGGGATAGTTCAGACACACACTGCATGTATATGTTATTGGTAACTGTAACGTCCTAGTTAAAAATAACACATCGTGCATTGTGATTTAAAATCTCCCAACGCAGTCACAATATTCAATTCAATAACCCTACGTCATGTGTATAAAGAAGCTACCATTCTGGCTAATTGGCCCTCTCAATAGCATCTGTTGTTGGTCAGTGGAGGATTTGTTGCCTGGAATTTATTGCCTGGTCAATAGTTGTCTAAAGAATAAAAGTCTTGTAACTTTCAAGAACTTATGCTGAAGTAGACCAATTTGACTTTATAGTACATGGGGAAATGTGATTAATGTTTTGGTTAGTTTTTTTCATATACAATTTTGACACCGATGTTTTTCCAATACAGAATTTCATGGAGAATATGAAAATCATGGGTGTCATTTTTTTTAAATATGTTCTTGGGTATTTTATAAGGGGGAAGATTTGTACAGGGGTAAACAATAAAAGTGTTTAAATTGTTTTAAAATTTACACCAATCTGTTCGTTTGCTCAGAAGGTTTCTAAAAAGGTGTAGTTTGTCATATTTATGACCTATTGTTTCAGTACAATAGGCTCAAGAAAGTTCAAGGTAATTATTTATAGAATGGTCCGATTTTGTTCAAAACTGGTTTTAAATCGTTCATTGGGTCATTACTAAATAAGAAAAATGTATATAGATTCTGTGTTTCACCTTTCAAAGTGAGACTTTTACAGATATGACTAGTGGTCTCCCATAGACCCTGTGGACCACGGCCATATTTACCCTCTTAATTATCATCAAAACGTCATCGACAACGCGAACTATATATTTTCGGCTTTCTATATAGTAGACGAAAAACAATTTGGCACCATTTTGTAAAACAAACCGTTGTTGAATCTCAAAAATTTTACCCCAGGTGACCTTGTCCTTGAAACCGTTTGCACTTGTAACACTTTTATAAACCCTCTGGTAAGGGCAAAGTATACTTTTTCTGTAATCCGTGAATGAAAGGTACTGAACAGATGGGGTATTTTAAAAACATTGGCACATGTTTATAGTTGAACCTGTATAAACCTTGCCCCCAAGAATACATCCAAGAACACATTTTAAAAAATTGACACCCATGACTTTTTGGAATCCTAATACAATTTTGATTTAGAAAATATTTTTTTTATCTTTTTTATTTATATGAAATTTTTCACCAAAAATACAGTCAGCATGTACTATTAAGTCTGAGAGAGGAACCATACCATAAAAGTGAATCCCCAAATGTTCTTATAGTACAAAGGAGACTGTAGTGGACTTGGTGTTAGTTGGGCGACGGACGGAGTATAACACCTTTTGAACAGAAGATGTCGTCATGTACATTGTTATAATATTGAAACTATAGGGGGAAAGGAACAAAGTGTGATTAACAATAGCAATAGGGGGGGAAAGCAGGGGTGATGAGCATTGACTCATGTCATACCAGACCAACCGTCAGTTCGAGAAAACCGACTGGACGACCACCTGCTGTAACCTATCGCCGAGAGAAAAAAAGGAAGAGAGGTGGACAGTTAGCCCGAAAGAAGTTTGGAAAATTAAACAGAGGAAGGAATAGAGTCAAAAGCCTAAATCAGAAAGCACAAAAAGAGCATACTTCATGTTGTCTGTGCGTTTTCAGTGCCAGAAAGATAGTAACTATAACAGGGCACCCTGTAAAAATATCAAGAGTTTTTATTGAGTGTAGGCTTAATAGAATTGGCCTGTAGTTACTGGCAAGACCTTCCCCCATTAGTTATCTTCCTGGCGTCTGGGAATGTTGAAGCAGCCAGGGATAAATTGAATAGATGCGTAAGCCGCCGATCAATAAATGTAAGATACTACTGTCCCAAAAAAACTATACATCCAAGCATTACTTTTTTTTGTCCAAAAATTTAATTTTCATCTCACTGGAGTTTTTCACGGATTCTTTTTTAGGAGTTTTCCATCATTTTCATGAGATTTTTAGTTGGTGATCTGGGGGTCTGTTCAGGAGTTATGGCTAATATTCTGAGACAGTTGAAACCTGTTGGGCCAGTTTCGGCCATCCTGATATCACAAAAGTTTGCCATTGAAAATCACCTTTCAAACATTCTTATTGACATTAAATAAAAGTAAGTATAAAGTGCTGTTTCTAGTGATATAACATAATTTTATAAATTTATAATTTCGCAATGCTAATAAATACAGGTAGCATTGGAAAATTTCATTCCAAACAGTCTTGTTGTCTCAGCTTTACTCCAGGTTTTCAGCAGAAGGTCGAACTATAAAAACACCCTTGTTGCAAGTAAACCGAGACCTGTGAACACAACCTCTTTCCTTTATTGCTCTTTGTTTGAACCTGCTTTCTTCATCAGATTCCTCACTGCATCTTGGAGGCATGGGGAATAGGGGAAGGGTAAATTGTCCCTCGCACCTCTTAGAGCGTTGTCCACACATGTGTCCCCCAACAGACTTGTATGGGGGGTGGTGTTACATTATTTCAGCAGTCAAATGCCCCAAATCTCCATGAATTGCAGATTCTTGTCCCCCTGAAGTGAGTCACTCATTGTCACCCACACATAATATTGGGCTGGTGCTTTCACTGAAAATTAATATATTGATCTTCAATGCATGATAACACATTCACTTTTATCTGTACAATATTCTTCTGTTTGAACGTGTTTAATCCCACAATGATCTACATGGCTTAACCTTTATTTCTTGAACCTTCAGGTGAACCTGGCCCAGTGGTATTTTATCGTTGTTTTCAACTGACATCTCCACTTAGGGTCCATCAATTTGGATGGAATAAAAGCAAGGATTTAGCTTAGGATTTTGTCTAACAAATAAAGTAACAATATCTGGCAAAAATGCACAGTTTATATTTTTATAAGTTTTAGTTTGATTGTATAGTTTTTTATTGGAACAGTCTGTATAAAACGAAGCCTAGTAGCCGAAACGTCATCAAGAACCAGAGGATGTTTTAGAGGATGATGGCTTAAATGATCAAGTAACTATCACTTTCCCATGTTTTTATCATCATGTGGAGGAACGGTGTAACCTTCGTTGAACATGAGAAAACCTATTGGTTGGATTAGTTTCGTCCAGTCTGCGTTTTCGCTAAAAGAGCTATCCTTGGAAAAAAATCTTCCATTTAATGCGGTGTTGCTGCAGTCAAAGTGTTTTTAAATCGCTAGAAAAGTGGTTTGTACTGGAAGACTTTGCGAAATAAAAATGCAAAGGTTGTCTTTTACGCCCGGACTAACATACGTATTCACAATAGACGACTACCTGGGTTGGAATACTGCTAATTGCATAGCATCTTTAGTGTTATCTCCTGTCCCTCAGCTAACAGTTCATTCCATAACAGAATAAAATATCCATGAGTCTGTATCTTAGAATATGGCGATAGCAAGGGTTACCTCGAAAGTATAGTCACCGTGTATTTCTGTGTAAATACTGATGATGCATCGACGATGTGCATTGACTTTACTCATCATTCATCCGTTGAACAAAGTTTCCTATTCAAAGTCTACTTAAATCACTGCAATTTCAATCAAATTTTTAAAAGAAAGCAACTTGAGAAATATGGCTATTGTAAAACCGGTGTCATATCCTACAGTTCCCGTGGACTGAGTGTCCTACCAACCCATCCTTCTATTGTGTTCTCCATTGATGTGTTGTATGCATCATTTGTTTCAGCACTGTACCCAATGGCCTTGTCTACCAAGGTCACGGTTTTTCCGTACATGTTGCATGGTAGCTAGGACACCTCTCATGGGGGACGGCTCAGTTTCTTTACCCGTTTCCATATCCTTGCTTAATAAAAAATACATGATTTCATACTATAAAAAGAATTTTTAGTTGCAAGGATACCTTTGGTCTCCCCGCCTTCACTATATTGGTCATGTCCTTGAAATGTTCATTTATCTTTTGTTTAAATTTGAGACCACAGACCTTCCTTACCTAATTCTATATCATGTTATTGAAATGAGTTAAAGCGGCACTGGCACATTTCCACAATATGATTTTCTTCCTTGGCTCTCAAATGAGAGTCTGGCATTGGAATAGAGATTTATTTACACATAAAACTAACATAGGCTACCCAAAACAATAGGGACATTGATATGGGATAAGACATCCAGTACTTTGTAGGCCAACTTTTTATTTTTTTTAGTTTGTCGTAACTTTATCAACAAATGTGTATATTCATAATATTTTTTGACTCGTACTCACTGATATTCAAACCACAACGATTATAGACGGTCAAACAGTGTGCATAGCGTGAGAAACAGCATACTGAGAGCGTTTTCTGGTGTTAAGCCATTTTCGTCGTCTGCTGAATTTAACGTCGTTATCAAATCGTTCTGTTTACCCATACGGAGGCTGATTTGGCACTTATCATTTCGTGTGAGGGCTTTTTATATAAAGCTTTACACCATGAAATATCTATTTTGAAAAATCTTGAGGGCGCACTATTTTTCAAAGTTCAGCACCAAAGTACAACGCATATATTATCATTTGAATATTTGGACTGATTTGCTCTTGTAAAATGCCACTGGAATGGACCAATCAGGGCAGCTCCTACAGCAAATATCTTGCGAAGCAGCATTGATCAACTACCAACATTGACCTCAAATGACACTAGATGGCATCTGACCTCTTTTTCATGGGTACAGCATATATGATCATGTCCTTTTGTATAATTCTGAGAAAATGCCCCCAAAATGTTGAGATTTATCAAATTGCGTGGTGTTTTCATATATGTGGATCGCTTTTCATAACCCTTGGGTAGTGTCCCACGTATTGGTAGTAGCCTCATGTGACCTTGGTGACTTAATTTGACCTTTATCCCCATTCACAAATCGCGAAGGCAGGCGACAAATGCGTTCAGTGAACGCTGTATTCGTTTTTATTATTATTATTCACTGTATTCTCTTAAAAATATGACATGTAAGTAGTCTCAAAAGTAACCGTGTTAACCCTAAAAGGCCCGGGGCGAATCGCCCCCCCCCCCTCGACATTTTTTGTCGTATCTCACCTATTTGTTATTTTTTCACACCGAAACTACATGACTTTTTTCTTTGAAGCCTTGTGCTCGATTTAAGACCATTTTGAACAAAATCGGACCTACGGTTACGCATGCACAATACTGTATTTTCCATGCTCATTTCAAATAATTATAGAAATGCATATCAGAATCTATATCACGACAGGTCAGATATTTGGGTAACAATTGGCTTCCGTCAGTATGAACCTGAAGTCGGAATTGAATATAGGGAATTAGTTGTTTGCTGAATTTAAATGTAAGGTAACAATTCACTCCGCGATAAGTGGGCTTTGCACGTATACAACTAAATTTACCATCCTATTGACAATTACGTTTCCGCATTCGTATATTTATCAAAAACCGGATCGAGATTTTACCCGTTATATATGTATATTGATGATCAATTTATTATTAAGCAAACGACCATAAATTTTCAAGAGGATTAGTGCAAATCTCACCATTTTTGTGCGAGGACGTAAATGCTACTTAAGAGGGAAGAAAACACTGGGCAAGAAATGTGAAGAAGGTGAAAGCAAACGAAATATGATCTTTGAAGAAGCTTAGTTCAAACAACTAATCGGTTATTACCTCGCATTGATTGATCAGGAATTTTGATATTTCCTTCGACATATCAGATTACCAATGAAGCATACGCACTTAACCCTGAACAAGCTTAAGTACATTCAGGTATCCTGGCCGGTTAGTTGTTAACAAATAACTTTATCTTGCGCAAGATACCGGTTAATTTCTCGAAACAAATTTGCTGAAATCTCTTGTAAACCAGGTTAATGACCCTGTGGTGATTAAGGCCTGCCTTCTTGACGCAATGCAGTAAGTCGTTTTCGTAACTTACAAGCGTCACATGCTCGAATTGGCAGAGGTAGCTAACTCTCTAGTTTCCTATTCCTAATTTGTTGTCGTCATCGGGCAATTTTCCCTTATATACACACTAGTATGCAATATTTATCCTCAAAACACCAGGGTGACGATGCCAAATACTAGGACGGGAGACCGTTCCACATTTAGTTGCGCGACCCAAGGCAGCAGATAAAAGTTTATCTGGCCCTTATTTGACCAATATTCATTATGGTAATCCTGATCAGCAGACGCAGCTTACACCATTTCAAATACATAGGAACTAGTACTGTTATACAATTTTGATCTTGTTCCACCGGCAATATTTTGTACACCAGTAAGGAAAATCTTGCACTTTTTTCAGTTGTTTTTCATTCAGTAAGCTTCTTTTTAATGACAACTTTCGAAACCTGGTGTATTCTCTTCTTCAGAACGGCCAAGAGGCGGCTTCAAAACTTAATAACCGGTTGCCTGCCGGTTCCGTGCGGTTTTTTAACCGGTTCATTTTGTTCTAAACTATTAAACCCGGTTCAACCGGCGTGGACGGTCGGTCAATCGGTGGTCAGGTTTTGAAGCCATCCGCTAAGTAGTACATATATTATTCATCTCTTTGACAAAGCAGATCTGAAGAAAAAAAATTGATTACTTTCTCTAAACATATCTATGCAGAGGCTAAACGTACTGATCAGAATGAAGACCCTTGGTATTTAAAAATATCTTTCAACTTGAAAGTATCTTACTAGGAGCAATTTTACCAACTTTGGTACCGCTCTAGAAAATGTCAGGCTATGCAAAACGCATAGTCGAATCATCCGCCCACCCCTGCAGAAAGTACCCAACCCTTGTGTAACAGAGCTGTTCTCTGTTAGAATAAGCAGGATATTCGGCGATATAGCTATTTAATTTCTAGCAATAGTTACGCTAAGTTTGTTGCATTACATTAACTTACATTAATTAATAAACCCTTACAGTTTAGCCTGTTAAGTAACTATGCGATTTATGTCGACGAAACCGACACATACTAGCCAACTAGAAGCATAGTTTACGGAATAACTACTTTGGAAACAAGACTTCCAGATAGTTATTTTCCAAAGAAACATATAGTGTTTAAAGACTACACGACAAGAAAACCCTACAAATTTATGAGGGAAAAATATCTAACAGTTAGTGATTTATACATGTATCTTGGATTTCAAGACCAAATTATTGCTGGTTAAAGCAGAGACACATGCCCAGCACACGTTAGGTGAAAAGAATAAATTGAACTCAACCGAATATTTACCATTTTGTAAAGGTAATTTGTAAAGTCTATATGCCGACTCAATAAGGTGGATCCGGAGAATCATTTGTCAAGTTGATGGCTACCACTGCCATAGCCACACAGCTTGGGCACTAGTATGTGATCAAAGTCCTTCACGTCTGTACACGTTTATAGGGCGAGCTTTACAACCTAACCGCCACTTGACCGACTGAACCTTACAGGCAACCGGCGGTCGCAGAATTCCTAATGCATTTGGATAAAGTGCGCCTCAAGACCATGAATGCATTTGTAAATCATTCTTTTTGGGGACAGGGGCGATGATCGATGGTGTCTAGTTATATACCCAAGGTATTATTCCCATGGATTAGTGTACACTGCGTACATAGGAGCTCTAATTATTTTTTATACATTGTATACATATTGTAACCGTTTACAATTCCTTCAAATGGCACAGGTTATTTTAGCATCTTTTATTCCATAAATTAGTGTTTGTTCTACGCCAAATTAAAGAATTCTCTCCGGGAACAACCCTTTTTCAGATTGACGCCTTTCTATAGGACTCCGCTAGAAAATAAAAATTTCCCCGCAGGCCTCTCGGAGGCCTTGACCTACCAACAAGTGGTTGGTGAAAAGCTAGACTATTTGCCGGGCACAGTATAGCCGATCAATTGCATTGACTGGCCCGACCGTTCCAGCCACTGCTCGGTTTCATTGAAAGAATCGGTTTGCGACTCGATTTCCCTCTGATCCATCTAATTGATATGCATTTACACTTCTATGCTGTTTAATAAAATGCTCAGTCCGTCAAGCTTGCGGACAAATAAGATCATTTGTTGATTAAAGTGTCAGCAAACTGGGCTCAAGAACGACTGCCCTGAAGGATTTTAAGAATAGTATTGCTTGAACGACGATTCCCAAGAAATATTTTGCAATTCAACGACATCGAAGTCACTTAGCCTACTTTTCTGTTACACACCAAATACAGGAAGGGCGCTAACTTTACGTGATCTGAAAATAAAGTAGGGTAACCCGGACACCTTAAATCACACAGATAACAAATGCAATATTACTCTTACAAAGTTAGCAGAGAAAGAGTCATTTTGAAAAATGATGTGAGAAAATCATTACATCTGGGATGACGCGAAAAGAAGTGACCAATTTAAAGGTGCAACGAGAGATTTTGGAGTACCCAGATAAGTTGTGTCATCATTTAGTAATTCATATAAATAAGACACCCAGTAGATTTCGTACCTTGGCTTTGGCTAACAAATGCCTTGAATTTGAATGTGAAAACAAAAGGCGATTTTCATTTTGTTTAATTTTCAATACAAAACAATAGGCTGCATTTAGATTTGCTCCAACTATACAATTTTTGGGATCAATGAAATATTTCTCAGCTTAAATCTTTCACAAGGGAAAATTTGATAGAAAGCTGTTGCATAGTGGGTAATAAAATAAGAATTTTCATTTATTTTAAGGACACTGTTTATGTTAATCTCTCGTTGCAATTTGAATGTTAATTTAGTTATATAGTATGCTCATAATCAGACTGCAAGGTCGCAATGTGACAATTCAATTGTAGTATACATTTGCAAACAGGAAAACAAACTTTTGTTTGGAGTGAAATGATCAAGAATAATACTAATATATGTTTTCCACATTTCGTCGAGGTTTCCAATAACCATTTTCATCTACGATTGTCCATTAAGACTGTCCATCTTACTAAGGAATTACATTCTTCGACATCTTGCAATGGTATCTACCCAGATTGGAGATCAAATTTTACACTATAGCAAAGAACCATGCATGATTGCCAATTTAACTGAGATTTATTACCGGGATTGCATAAAGCGTTTTCTCATTAAAGGCATGAAGTGATTTCTAAATTCCTCGGGAGCCAATGACTAAAGTTAAGCACATAACATGTAGTACTTTATGATTTCCTCGGAACTGCTTTAAACAGAAAACCCGCAAACAAAATCAATATGCGTTATTGGGAATAAAAGTCATTCAATCGCCTATGAGTACCAAACGTAACACAGTCATTTCCTTTCGCGAGACTGAACCCGAGATAAGTGTTTTTGCGATAACTCCTTTCCAAAAAGTTTCACAAGGCATAGACAATAAGTATCACGCACGCGATTTAATCAACCAAGCGTCCAAAATTCAATATGAAATATTTTGTACCTTCAATTTCAGTACAAATTCCACAAGAATCCGTTGCTTTATTCCATGTATACAACATGTTTTGCTTTCAAAGGGTTGCTACTACGTCACGGCCAAATTATCTTGGACTAATTCAATCTTGGTCTACACAGTTAATCTCTAAGGGAACGTTGGAAGCAAAGAGACCTTCCCATCTACAGCGTGTAAATGTCCTTCCCTTCTAAAAAACTTTTTTCGCTTTTACTTGGACCCCAAGGGATCAATTTATCAAATTCAATTGGAGGCTATGGACTTACCTTGCAGCTCAATTTCTGATAACCGTTTCGACTCGAATAGCAACCGCAAATAGGGTATAAGGTTTGTCGATTATTCCGCACATCATCCGCCAATATCGTCGACAAACACACCTGTCTCCCAACACTTTACTCCTAAACTGAACACGGAGTGAGTTTCAAGACACAGCTAAAATAATCGTTAGCGATAAAAGCTTTGGCATGGCGCGGCAATTTTTTTCCCATCCAAATTATCCGAGGCGGGAGGAAGGAAGTCCAGATGTATGGGGACTGGATAGAGTTTGAAGGACTGTTGATAGCTCTAGTGCAACGGTTTGTCCCAACCCCGCATCCTTTCCCGCTTACTTAACTCCACCCCCCCCAACCAGCCCCCCCCCTGCCCTACCCTTTCCCCTCTCTACAAAAACCCTCCCCCCCGCTGCTACAAAGACACCAGATTTTTAATCATGCAAACGTGAGTTGCATGATACTACTAGCCTTACCGAACAGTGTAAGCTAGGGTACTAGTAATGCTTAATTTGCAGTGAGCAATTGGCATGGATTCTTTGGGAAATTCTTCAGATGCTAAAACATTTCCCAATTTCCATTTCCCAAAGATTGAATTAAGCAGCTAACGTCACGAACCTTTGGAAGAGGGAGAAGAAACTCGTGGAATCTCTATCCGCGTCACACGAACTGCGTTAATGTGACGTCAGCTCCTTACATTACGCTGTATTCTGGAGAGTAAGAAATCTGTTTGTGAGTCTTGGAAAGTCAAGTCCGATACATAAAAAGGTAATTTCGAATTTTGCATATTTATTAATTTATAATTGAATGAAGGAAAAGGGGAAAAACAGAACAAATTACAGATGCAAAATTGACTCCTCAACGCATTCCCTTAAGATTGTTATACCCTTTTCCATATAAATTAGGAGTGAAGACTCTGTACAATTAGAAGGTCAACTTGGAACATGCATTCCAGATGTCCTCGGGCGTCATATTTGTTTTTTTTCCTTGACTTGTGTAGGTAATTAAGAAACACGACCGTTTATCCTCATTCGCATTGTTTCAAACTAGCGAGAACGAATCACATAGTTCACTTCTTCTTTCCTTTTTTTAATAACACAGCCCTACAGGCACTATTTCAGAAGCCAAGCTTAAAATAACATCAATCACGATACGGCTATGAGTTAATTGCACCGACTGCGGGGGAAGTCAGCTGTACTAGGCTTGTAAATACGAAATAACGATGATCTGCAGCAAATAGCATGTATGCTTGCAACTTGCACATTCAGATATCAGCTAATCGAATTCTGTGTACACTGCAAAAATGGCGAAAACTTTGCCCCAGGTTTGATATAACAGAATATTTCAGAAATTTGCTTTATTATATCTTTTGATGTTAGCAATGTAATTTTCGTGTCTGATATGTAATCTTAAAAAAGGCTTAATTTTACATTTCATCTCACCCGCCTCCTATATACATCCCGCAAAAAAGGAGCTAGCGTTATGTTTGTTTTTTTTTATTAGATCCTTGTGATTTTTTTTTTCAAAAGTGCATTTAAATGCAGTTAAGGGACGTTATGAAAATAACGTTTTCACATGTTGGTCAATTTGTTTTATCATAACAACTAACAGACCAATCCTAAGCTGTAATTCCTGTTGAGTTAAATTCCTGTGTGTGAACATAACTATGCCTGCTTTAGACCAAATAAACCAGATAAAGTCCTCAACATGTTTTCCATTCGATTTTCGCCTCCAAAATTACCGCAGTCTGTTCTCCCGCCACCGCCAGAGGTGTCCAACAATGCGTTGTCGGTGGCGGAGAAAAGCCAGACGCAGGGTCTCTAGAAATACGTGACATCCTAAGTTACTCTATCATCAAGTAAAACTGCAGTTATTTTTCAGGTGTAGCAGATAAAGGGTTAACACAAAGGGCGTGTCTTCGGGCAACAGGGCATCATCTTATAGAGTAAGACCATAATGGGCCAAATTGCGCTCACTACTCCTAAGCCACTACTTACCCGTTGTAAAGGACACTCGTGCAGCAGGCCCAGTCGTCAGGGTAAAATCTAATGGTCTATTTTGGAGGCTCTAACATTTATCGGGTTATTTATAAGGTTAGCTCGTGGTCAGACGGAAAAATATGAGTTGAATAGACAAGACTGAAAGCACTTAACCACCTCTGGCATATTTTCCTCTTATAAATGGAGGTCGGTTCATATTTTAGTGAAAATCGTGTAAAACACAATGTTGTTATCATTTCTAAATAGATAGGATTACGAAACTTACTAAAGAAAAAGTACAAAGGGTGTACAAAAGAGGCGGGGGCTCTTCAAGGAGTTTGAGTGTTTTATGTAACCATTTCAATTTGGAAAATGATATTTTTTGGGTTAAACGTGTTGACAAAATTTGTAAAGCGTATACCCACCAGAGTGGGGTTATGTATAGGCATCCGTTTTTGTCGTAAACAAAAGAAATCTGTAGTTGAAGTTTGTTTCTTACTATACGATTGGGATGATAAGCCTGTTGGTATGTTGGCAAAATTGCTTAAAGGCACTATCAGTGATTTGCCAAATCAGAAAATCAAAAAATAATTAAAAATCTGATTTTTGCATTCTGTAACAAGTATAGGTATCCTAACATACTCTGCAAGTGATAAGACAGACAGCTGCCTAATGAAGACAAAGTCGGATATTTTAGCCATTATTGTCTGTACGGACACTTACTGCAACATGTAATTGAATGGAGATTCATATCTTTGAACACTGCTATTTTCTTCCCTTTTTGTTATTTTTCATTTGGGAAAAATTTTAAACTACTCCTGCAAATTTTGAAAGCTTTGACTCTTTTGGGTGGATCACTGATAATGCCTTTAAATATAAGCACTACATACAATGTTTGAACAAGTTTGAACAACCTAACATAATATTCACAACATTGAAACGTGAAAGGGCATACTTTGTATGTTTACAACGTAACTCCTCTCTGAAGACTTTAATGTTCTGAGCAAAAGAATGACAGAATGCTTACAACTAGATGTGAAACCTTTACGTCTGGTAGTAGCTCTAAAATGAATGTACCAATAAATAACAATAAATAATGATTGATTTACATATATATTTATTGTTATTTATGTTTAATTCATTCTAGAGCTATTCATATAAAGGTTTCACATCTAGTTGTGAGGTTTTGTCAAAATATTAAATTAAAAGTAATGCATGCAACGACACTCGGATTTCAATCAAAAGTATATTGTTGTAAGCCACGTCATCTCCACGATCCCTTTTCTTCTTATCATGTCCAAACACTGTGGTTCTCAAATATGATTCAGCCAGAGAGGGGTACAACCTCTGGCTGCTTCACTGAATTCCTTTCCGCAAGGTCCTTGTTTGTGCATTGTTGCTCCAGCAGTGGGCAGGCCAAGAGATGTTCCATTGTCTGTGGTGCTGTTCCACAACCACAGGTAGTGTCCTGATCTACTTCCAGTCGCCCCACTTCTGAAGGAACCTTCTGGTTCTCAATCTGTTGAGGGCATCGCCATTTCACAGCCCATGAGGAGTCAGCTCCAGGAGATGCTCACCAGGTTCAATATAATAGATGTTACTTGGTGAGGCAAAGTCTTTCTTTACACAAGGCGACTCTCTTCAGCTCCTTAGAGACTGTTTCAGATGTTGGAATTGCTTAAGAAACTCTCTGAATTTAAGGCGATTGGCAGAGGGTATCTGTCCAGACATAGGGTGCTTCACATTAGATACTTCGGCAGCTAAGCTCTTGCAAGCTCGCTACGCTACGACGGATCTCTGGTGGAGCAATTCCTGTAGGATGTATAGGTTGTCCGTTGGTGTTGGACGGAGGCATCCTGTGATAAGGCCGGCAGGAGGCATTTACGCTGAATCAAGTTTATTAGCATGGGTTGATCTTTTCCACTGCAGGGCAAGAATCTCGGCACATGAGGAGCAAGGGCAAGTGCCGTCGATCTTAGGGTATGCCAGTTAGTTTGTTCAAGATGTTATTGGTTACATACTTTCCTTCTTCGTCTTCTCGATGTGGGTCATTATCAAAAGAGAGTGCGGTCCAAGCTAACTCATAGGTAGACAGGATTATCACAGTGCCTCCAGGGTAGGGTATTCCAGACCAGGGTAACTTTAAGCTGCGTTTGCTTTCACGGTTGCGTAGATGTAAAGCACACACATGTGTCTTAGAAGGATTGACACCCGTAGGTGAACAGGAGAGGTGAAAGCACACTCCCTTGTGGTAGACCATTCTTGAGCCTACGTCATCAGCTCTTCTTCGATCCTAGCTGAACAAAGAACGTCTGTTTGCCAGCAAGCCTCGGATAAGCTCAGTCAAGAGGATGTCCTGGTAATTCCAGAATCTTATGGAGTAGGCATCTGTGATTAACAGTGTCGTACGCTGCTGGATAGGTCGACGAACACAGCTCCGTTACCATACCCTTCTCGCAACCATCCTCAATGTGTTGAGTTAGGTGAGTACTTGGCTGTGTGATTTGCTGGCCGGAAACCGCTTGTTCTGGTATGAGTGTTCGTCTATCACAAGGGTGCGATACGATTGAGCAGGATACGTTCAAAAAGCTTGTAGGCTCAGGAGTGATATGGTTCTGTAAGCTCTTGGGATGGAGGACTTCCAAAGGCTTTAGGAGTGCCCCATACCAGGTGCTTTTCAACCAGATCTTGGGAACCTGTGCGAAATAAGGCTATTCATGCTTACTGGGCGAGATTGGTTAGTCTGATCAGTTGAGTTGAGATGTTGTCAACGCCTACTGCTTTTCCTGGTTGAAGTTTAGCAATACCGTGATATTCCTATCGTCCATGTTGGAAAGGCGCGAGTGAAAAGAGTGGTCGCCACTAAAAAAACCCTTTATGGTCTAGGTGGATCTTCCTTGGGCTTCTTGCGCCCGATCCCTCAGTAGGATCAGGTCATATTGATTGGTCTTCAAAAAATTCTCATCTTCTCAAAGAAAAACAACACCCGAAACAGAAACTAACTTGCAAAAAAAATGAGGTAGTTAGGATCTCACTTCTTTTGTAGGATATGCTGAAGGTAGATACTTTGAAAGATAATAGCACCAATACTGATTACCCCGCTAATATATAAACTGATAATATTCAATATATTTACGATCGTTGCCTTAACATATTTTATATTAAAATTCATAATCTTTTCTGAAACAAACAAAACGAGGTATTTTTATGATAAGATGGTTATTCAAAACATATTAAAGGGCAGTCAGTCATAGAAACTATTCAATCATATCGAAATCAACTCGTACTGTACAATTAATTTCATTTATTAAATTTGTCGTTTGCTGTCAGTGTACATCCCATATGAGGCCTGGGTCAGTGGGTCCTCTGACCGATAATGAGGTGACTTGTGCAATGAGTAAAAATAGGTGCAGGATTAACATTTTTGCCACACACACACAGATACTGGCACACATAGATACACACACAGACACACATACCACCAAAGTAACCCTACTGACCTCTGATGACCCCATGTGAACTTTGACCACATTCACAAACCGCGATGGCAGACGTCACGAGCGTTCCGGGGAATGCTATATTTTTTTGGGAAAACCTTTTTAGTAGTCTACAATGTACATGATTTCTGATTTTGTTAAAATCACAGTTTTGATTGTGGGTATATCTCTGATCCATAAGGTTGAGGTATTATGCCTACTCCGTAAAGTAGAGGTATTGATGCATCTAGCAACTGTCACGGTCAGATCAATATTTACACAACTTTCAAAGTTACGTAAAGAAAATCACCCCAAAAGATCTTAATGGCCCTGCGCATGAGTAATAATGCTTCTCAGCTTTCAAACCGGCTCTGTAATCATAAATACATCGATGATTTAAGTAATATACTACATATATACTTCCTATCATCTGCAATAGAATCGACACTATTAAATTACCTAGAGAATTAGCACCGCGGGTAAAAGTCCAAGCTAGATGATTTTGTTACTGCGATCAGGCCTGACCAGCCGCAGGTGTGAGACTGACCGCTGACACTTTTGCTATTAGTCCGGAGAGATTGTTCCCGGCATCCTTTTAGCTTGTACTCGTCAGTATAGACTGGCATGCCGGGAGCATCGCTTTTGGGACTCAAACTGATGACGGGGATCGGCATTATGTTATTTTTACCACCATAATGGCCTTTAGTATTTCGAGAAAAGAAGAATCAATTTTGCCATCTTCTTGATAGTATATGTATTGAAACAATGGCACCAGGTGCAGGATCATTTTTGACGAGTAAAATTTCCCATATCTGTTGTCTTATTACGCTGCTTTAATTTGACATGTATGCGGCTACCCGTTACTTTCAAAACATGAGCTGGTCATAATGACATCGTCATTACTATTATTTGGTTGGGTATTTAGTATAATGAAAGATATATCGGTGTAAATAAACTAAGGGTCCACCATGACAGAGAGCCATTGCATGCATGATAACTATCGGGTAACATATACCGTTTATCGGCTAACTTTGACTTTGTAGACGAGGCTTTTCGTTCAGTGCTAAACAAATGAGGCGTATACAGTACATAAGGAGAACACATAGACAGCTGGTAGGTGGCACTGTCCATCAAAATAGCAATGCAATTAATACACCGACCTCGGTTATGACACAGCATACTTGGAATTGGTCACTCAAAACAAAAAAGACATATGAGCAACGACTCCAAACATTCATAATAAAAGTTACAAAAAATATTTAATAGTTTCTATAAAGCAAAGCACAGAGTTTAATGGAAGACAAGAAGAGATACATACGAGTCTGAGATCTCGAAGGAATTTGTTGTCACGGGGGATACTCGCTTGGTGTGTATTCCCACGTATAAATGGTCTTATTAAACTATTTTCAAATTCGATAAACTGAGCACTAAATATCAGAGAAAAAGTGACACACCTTAGATAGATAGCCAAAATGTCTTTTTCCTCATTATCACTCTTTTAATCAGCAATTTGCATATCAAAACGTTGTCGCATCTCGCTTAAAGATATGTGTCATTAACGGATCATATCTAAGGTATGAATTGAAGTTCATTTTGAACGACGAACCATTGTATCATGGAAATGGTGTTGAATTCCTTCCAACAGCATTCGTTGTATCCTCAAATTCCAAGACTTCAAACGTTAGCTTAAAACTCACCTTTTTCGTCACGCTTTTCATGGCTCCTACTGTTTTGTTTATTTGTTTGTGTTGACTGTTACGGCGCTTTGAGTTCTTTGAAGATTTTGCGCTTATAAGAAACTATTTATTATTATATTATTATTTAGTTAAATTCGGTTTGACGTGATAGCTAAAAACCGATTTTGTAAGCCGCATAGAGACCTGTCAATTATTATTGTTCACCCCAAACGAGTACATTTTTGCTCGTTCTCCAAACCAAACAGCCCTAAATTTCACAGGTAAATGACCAAAATCGTACTTGCTTTTCAGATACCACAGATTTTAGACCATTCCGGTAAAAGCTGAGGTTCTGGGACGAGGCTATTAGCGATCGAACAATGGTCATTTAAGGGATACAGAATTTCCTGTCAAGGTAAGGATTCCATTCAATTTTGTATGTTTAAGGCTTTCAACCCTCGTAGATTTAAACCACCACATCTGTTTAGAGGTAAAAATTTATCAACAACGTTAGGCGCTGCTATGGGCAGTGCGATCTCTCCAGTGGGCGCAACCTGTACAATGGCTTTGTGGGCAGCACGCCGAACTCTGGAAGAGATTGTTTGACGACCTTCTCGAGATCGTTAAAGAAGATCAAGTTGACAACCTTACTGCATGTCTTATGCAAGCAGACCCCACAAATTCACATCGGAAAAGCAGTACCATCCTCGACATCATCATTGTTAGCAACCGATGGCACAGGGAAATTACTGGTCTAGCGAAGCCACCCCCAGCCCCACAATCAGGTTCTGGGCGGACGAGGCTATAGCGATCGAACATGGTCCCTTTAAGGGATAAGCGTAATTCCTGTCAAGTAGATTTCCATTCATTTCCGTATGTTTGAAGGCTTTCAACCTGCGGTAATTTAAACCACCAATCTGTTTAGGTAAAATTTATCAACAACGTTATGGCGCTGCTATGGGCAAGTGCGCATCTCTCCAGTGGTCGCAAACCTGTACATGGGCTTTGTGGAGCAGCACGCCTAGACGCTGGAGAGATATGTTTGAACGACATTCTCGGATCGTTAAAGAAGATCGAGTTGACAACCTCACGCATGTCTTATGCAAGCATACCCACAAATTCACATATGGGAAAAGCATACCATCCTCGCATCATCATTGTTAGCAAACCAGGATGGCAGAGGGACAGTTACTGGTCTAGGCGAAAGACCACCCACACAAGCCACACCAGCTCCCATCACCAATACCCTAAATCTATGAGCTTAACATACTTGCTAGATGGAACTGAATTATCGTGAAACTGAGGATAAGTAACAACTAAATATGTTCGATTCCTAAGTTTGAGAATGAATCGGATTTCTTCTTTTGCATGCAGTAAACATTTATGCATATATATATAACAGTTCCATATAGGATGTTGTTTAAAACAAACAATCCGGATCCGAAATCTTATAACAAAGTTGGAATTTTCTATATGAAGGACTTTGATTTGAGCTTAGCTATTTCATACAGTGATTTGTATATGAATAAGCCTTAATTATATCAAAAAACACACGATTTGTTTTAAATGGAGGGTCGCTTTCCTCGGAAATCTCTGAGTCAGCCTTTAAGGAACATAAGGAACGAGAAATTGACTAAAGAATAATTTAAAAACTAAATAAATCATTCGGCAAGTGAGCACTCCAATCTTCTGCAAAGCGACCGTGCGTCAGCAAAATCAGTCATCATTTGAACATGCAAAAATCTCTGATAAGGAGTGTAATTAGGATATACACCATCTATAGGCTTATTCAGGAATCCATCTGGATAATAAAGCGAACACCAATACCAATGACAGAGACGAGGGGCACGCTATTTAAGTCACGTGTAAGATCCACTTCTGACCACGTCCTACTTCCAGTGGAAGTTGAACAGAAATTGATCACTACCATCATTCGAAGGAAGTACGTTGTCCAATAGCGTACGAAACTGTCAATCTCAATTAAGTTAGTTTTAATTTTAAACGAAGTCCCGCGTACCACACGGGGCGTGGACTCAAATAACCACTGTAAAAAAATCCTGTTGTCCCCATCGGGGGCTAAGGAAAACCAGTGTAAATTCATAATAAATTATTACAATCACATAACTGTCTGTTTCCGCACATAAAACTGGCACCTTTTCTTAAATAATAAATGTCACCAATTTCTTTTCCCCAATATCAGAGACCAATGGATATGTATAGACTTCAGCAACCATGAGCTAAAGATATTACAATGGGCCCCGTATGTGGGGCCATTGTTATAGCCCCAGTTTACCACCTCCACGATTCGGGTTGAGTGACAAATACCCGTCCTCTTTCACAATAACTAACCAGTTGTCATTATAATATAGGTCGTTGACACTAAATTTTCTTCTGAAAACGCGTATTGAATTAAATGACGTAAGCAATAAGTTACGGATTTAATTCTGTACAAAGTTGTTAGGTCAAAGCTTGCCCGCAAAATTCTCTTCATGATGTTCGGGGGGGGGGGGGGGGGGGGGGGGGGGGGTGCTCATTGTTTTCTTCCTTTTTAATAATGATGAAAACATGGCTCAAAGTTAATTGACCACGCACATAGAAGCTCAATATTTATTTATTTGTGAATGAGGTTAATTATTTTGTCCTGAAAAAGTAATCAGTCTAAATGGAGAGCGGTAACATGCTTATTATCTATTCAGTCTGCGTCGACAATTATAACAATGGTCCTGCACTAGATGAAAGGGAATCTGAAGTGTTTTTCTACACCGTATACCGGGCCGGTGATTGAATATCTTTAACTCCATTGTTGCTGAAGTCTATGTGCAACCACTATCAGCACTGATATTGGGGAAATGAAATTGAAAGTGACATTTTATCTTGTTCAGAACCTGCATTTTTATTTGTGGGAACAGACGATTATATGATTTATTAATAATTTATTATATGAATTACACGTGTTTTAAAACCCTAGCCCCCCTATGGAGACAACCAAACAACAGCCCATAGAAGGCCATTCCCAGCCTATCTTCATTTGTCAAACTGTGGCGAAACAAAATGCCCTAACATCTTGCTAAAATAATGGCCAAAAGTTAACTTTTCCACACAAATATGTCTGTTCCGTTAATGTGTGGGATATAACTTAAACATTTCAAGATACAAAAAATCAGTAAGATCTTTTTTGGGTGATTTTCTTTGCGTAACTTTGTAAGATGTGTAAAAATATTGATCTGACCGTGACAGTTGCTAGTTGCTGGATCAACACCTCAACTTTACCGAGTAAGCATAATACCTCAACTTTATGGAGTAGGGAAATTTCTTCAATCAAAACTGTGCTATTAACAAATAAAAAAAAAATCATGTACATTTTAGACAACCAAATTTTCAAAACATACAGCGTTCCCCGGAACGCTCGTGACGTCTGCCATCGCAATTTGTGAATGTTGTCAAAGGTCCCATAGGGTCATCAAAGGTCGGTCTGCGTACACCCCATATGATCACAAGCAGACTTGAATTGTCCGGAAACTCTCTAAGCAATTATACCACTAATTGGTCGACTGAAAACAGAAAAAGACATTTTGAGCAACGACATCCAATTCTCAAAATCTCAATTAAGTTAGTTTTAATTGAGATTGACAACGACATCCAAAAAAATCATGATAAAATAAAAAAAAAAAAAATACTCAAGAGCTACTTTTGGATTCGCAATTCTTTCTAACCCTCATCGAAAGATGAAACATTCAAGGACGGACTTAGATATACTATATGTTTTAAGAATTGGAACAAAATTGTAGACGAAATGTCATCTAATAACTGTTGCCCCAGAATCCTGGGGTTATTTTTTATCAGCCATTCAGCCTGGATGCTGACACTACGTGTCACGATATTTTGTAATTTGCTTATCATTGCCTGATCTACAATGACCGCTCTCGTTCTGTTTTTCTTTATTATGAACTACTTCTTTGAGAAAAAAGTAATACCTCAGTTTAACCTGAAGGTTTTTAGAGCTGGGAAGACTTGACTTCTAAATAAGGGAGGCAGGAGGTAGGTCAGTGACCGTCCCTACACTCAACTAATATACCAACCCGAAAAAACACCTGATAGACTTGGCCGTGAGGTGAATATGGATTCACTTCAGAGTTTCAAAAAACCTGACATAGATATAGAGCACAAAAAGAAGGGCTTAAAGATGTACGAATCTTTTATAATGGTAATTTACTCTATACGGTACACACCGAGATTGAATAACGATCACCGTGAATTTGGCTCCTAGGGGTCAGATTGATTTCCAAACGGCCGATAGTGAACAGTGATTGAAAACCACCACCCGATATCGACACGGCACGCTTTTATTTTTTAACGTTGGGAATTGTACTGCTAAGGATGAGAGCGATCCCGCCTTAAACTTTACAAGGAGATGTGGCAATTTGCCGTCGGCTTAGTTTCTCAGACACTTTGCCCATACCAGATGACCTGAGTGTTTCTTTAAGGCTTCGATTCGCGTATTTTCCATTTTCTATTTAAAATGGACGGTAAACAAGCACACCGAAGTTAGGGCGCAAACCTATTAACATGTTTTCAGCTTGGCTGGGGACAGCTGGGGAAAGCTTGGCTATAAAACACCCAGCATTTAATTGGCAGCTTTTATCATTTTTTGTATTGCTAATATGACAACCAATTTGTGTATTCTCTGATCTCTAATTGTATATTATTCATAATAAGGATATTTTGGCATTGCCAATGCTGAAAGCTGCAGCCGGGGCAAGCTGGTCGAACCTGAAGGATTCACCAGCCAGGCTGCGACTTGGTAAATAGGTGTGGGCTCTTACAGATAAACTATTCAGTACTTGATTCCAATGACTTTGACAAATATCTTTTGAAGTTGGTAATGCGAAAGTGTGCCGTACACTAACACTTTTAAATAATTGTCTAGAGACAGCATTCTAATATGTACTGGGGTATTGCACTGTAGGTGTCGTACAAACTCAAATGTGGACTTTTTAAATTGTTTGAAAGTTGTTTGAATTTTTTGTACCGACCAAGAACTTGCCAACGCGGAACGACCGTCCTGGCTGCGAGCCTTCCTGGGAATAGGCAATGCTCTATACTGTGTGTAATGTGAGTTGATTTGTAAACAAGTAGGCATATTTTCAGTGACAGGAAACATTTGCAAACCCCTCCCAAGATGCCACTAATACGGAAAATACATGGATATCTTATCATAAAACAAACTCCGATCAATCAAAGACAAGTTAAAATGGTGTACGAAAAACAAGTGCATTATACTAACGGTCTTGTACTTTTAAGTAAAATTAAAATTGTTATACGTTAGACTTAAAAACTTTAGATCTGTTGCTTTAGGTGAAAATAATACCAAGAAAAAAAATCTTGGCCTTTCTACAATGCTGTGGTAACATTTTAGCTATTGATTTCGGACTGTTAGTTATTATGTTAAGAAAGTAATGTAATTTCACTGCAGGTATGCCAAGTTAAATGGCATTTGGTCAGCAAAATTTGAGACAATTTACCACGCGCTCATTAATTTCACCACTTAGTTGGGTCATTTGGAGCAATTCAGTGACCGTGGAGAACAGAGCAATTATGAATTTAGCCGGGCATTGAATGTATTTAGCCAGATATTGTTTGTATTTAGCCAGGTATTGAATGTATTTAGCCAGGTATTGAATGTATTTAGCCAGGTATTGATTGTATCTAGCCAGGTATCGATTGTATTTACCCAGCTATTGATTGTATTTAGCCAGGTATTGATTGTTTTTAGCCAAATATTGAATGTATTTAGCCAGGTATTGATTGCATTTAACAATGTATTGATTGTAGCCAGGTATTGATTGTTTTTACCCAGGTATTGATTGTATTTAGCCAGGTATGAGTTGTATTTAGCCATGCATGTATTGATTTATTTGGCCAGGTATTGATTGTATTCTGTCAGGTATTGATTGTTTCCAGCCACCTGTGCTTTAGATACACAAAAGACTGGTATACAAAGTCAGGAGTAATTGCGCCCGGTGTGAAAGCAGATATAGTCCGGTGGGAGCCATAGTCCGGGGCTCCATAGACGATAACGGAATAAAGCGTGAAACTAATGTTGCGTAAAGAGTCAACTGAATCGATTGCCCTATTGTTCACCATTGTTCCCGGACTATGAGTACGCCGGACAATGGTTACTTCTACACCTGTGTAAAGTGATAGAATGTGCGCGCTTGTTAAATCGGATTGGTGTGTAGGCTGTAGCACAGCTTTGTACAAATATTAAAAATTGTTCAAGTTTAGTTTTATGTTAAAACCTTTTGTTCAAAACGTGGGTCGTTATAAAATGAATACCAATTAACATACTGGTATGGCCATTCGGTGACCATAGGCCACTAGTAAACCTGATGAATTTAGCATACTTTGCGGGTCACAATGGCCACACTGGAACAGACCACGTCTAAATTTCAAAGTGTTTTAGAGTCACCTACCCATGTTTACACGTTTATCCTGTCCTTTCTAAACATGAATGATTTCTCTTGGAATCTGTAAAAAGGATAAGAGATAAATGAGTATAATTTTATCACCTATAGTGATATATCGCAACGGTTTCTGCCCAAGAAATCTTCCTTGAACAATACCTTGAATGATTCTAGATTAAACTTTAGGAAGTTGCTCTCAACTTGGAACTCTCAGAAAATATCTTCCTTTTGCTTCAACAAAGTTCAAAATTGCAGTTCTTTAAAAGCCACTATCAGTAATTTTAGTTCATAATGTAAACAAACAACAACTTCAATTTTTGTCGGAGCTGAGTTTTGTGCACTGTTACATTGGAAGAAGTTGTTGTTTAAGTCACCTGCAAGTGGTAACGCTGAAAACAACACTAGCTTTTAAATATGGGCGATTATGGACGATGTCGACATTTATGACGCCCTGAAATAGTAAGCAGTGTTAAGGTTACCAACAAAACGAGCATCACAGTCAGTTTTCACGAAGAACAATACTTAATTTGTTGATATGACTCAACACTAACAACTGAAAGACACAATCAGTATTTTAACTTTTGGAAGAAAAATGACTGACTGTGGCTTTAATGTGATTTTGTTAAATGCAAATTTTGAATAAAAAACATGTTTTGGAATAAAACTAATCAGTCATCAAATTGACAAGAAATTAATTACTGTTTTAATAGTTTTCAAAAGTAAAGTATTTCTTTATGACTTGTAGATTTCAACGCAACAGCAAAATGCAGTCGGCCAAAATTACGAAAGCCTTAAGATGGAATTCATCGCGAAAGAAAAACAGGTTTGTTATTGTCTTCAGACATTTCCAAACTCATTTGACCTGGAAAAAATATGAATGCCCTGAATTCCATGTGCTTCAAGCTGCCGGTAAAGAATAAGTTCGATACCTATTCATTGATTTAATAAAGTACGAATTTATGTAAAATAAAATTAATGTTAAAGGTTACAACCTTTTTTTTGCGATGTCTGTACAAAGTCTATCGCTGACCGGTTGTCAGTTCTGGTAATGTGAATATAATCATGTAAATAAGCCATCTTAAACATGCACGCTTTCCATCTCAGACTTCAAGTTTGTTAAAATGTAGTCCGAAGTCTGTTTGAGGAATTGTTCGGTTTAGTGCACGTTGGAGTGTCCTAAATGCGATAAGCGCGGAGAGTGTGAAGTGAGGGCAAGTGTTTTTGCTCATTTAGCCAGCCAGACCCCTCGTTTAGCCTGCTGAGTTCATCACGCTTCTAAGTGAACTTAAAGGGAGACTCTGCGACACTCTTACTCTTACGCTTGTGACCGGACTAAAATAATAATAGTGGGGGACAGTAGTGTACAGATCTTATGTGAGTGCGCAAATCTGGATAAAATTGTGAACTACTTTATGCATTAATAATCAAAAAATTGATGGAAGCACTTGCCACACCCCTTCATGGCCCCCAGCTTGGATTTCAAGGTTACACAGAGGTAAAAAATTAAAATGTTCCGATTGTGTTGAAAAGCACATCATGATGTTTGTCTGGTTACAAGGATTCCAAAAAGGTATAGTTAATATACAATTAATGTTAATACAGTTATAGTTAATATATAGTTAATGGCGTATAGTTTTGGAATTATGGGGTAAAAACTGTAAAAATGGTGAAATGGTCAATTTTGGTTTGTACAGGGGTAAACAAGTAAAAGTTGCTCCAATTTTTGTAAAACGTGGTTCAAGTTGTTGGTTTAGCTCATAGAATGAAATATAGGAATAGTTTTGACTGTCTTAAGTCTTTGGTTATTAACCAAAATGGCGATAAAGTCAAGAGCTATTGGCAGCTATTGGATTCCATTGAACTGCGATAACGTGAAAACTAAGCATAACAGATAAGGCAAACTATTCCTTATTTCAATCGTTTAAGCGAGGAAACAATTAGCACCGCATATTACCTGAATCAAAGCAACTTTTAACCTTTGACCCATGCACACACCAAAATAGACTTTTTCCCCATTTTTACATTTTTACCCCATAACTCCGGAACCATAAGCCATAGATAGTATAAATTATACCTTTTTGTAATCCTTGTAACCAGGCAACCATCATGGTGTGCATTTCAACACATTCGGAACATTTTAAAATTTTGACCTCTGTATAAACTTGAAACCTAAGCTGGGGTCCATTAAGGGGGGTTGGCAAGTGCGTCCATCAATTTTATGGATATCAATGCCTAAAGTACTTGTGTGCAAAATTTCACAATTTTATCCGGAAGTGCAAACTCTTTCACTACAGTCCGCTGCTGTAAAGTGCACTGTATAACTTCTGAGGAAATGTACACACATCTGTGATATACGTACATATGTATGAGGCAACTTTATATATTATATGAAACCTTGCAACAAACAAACAAAAATAAATAAATTAAAAAACATGAAATTAAGATCAACATCAGGATAAGGTGCCTTTGGCAAACCGAATGAGAAGTAACATGCCACTATGCCTGAAACAAAGTGTCAACCAGTGTGTTTTGCCTGTTATGACAATTGGTGCAGAAACTTGGTCAATGACACAGCAAATGGAGACATAGCATGGAAAAGATGTATGCTTGTCATTGCCAAGCGTGACAGGAAAACAAATGCGTGGATCAGAAACCAGACTCAAGTCACAGACATCGTCCAGTGAAGCAGAGAAATGGTCATGGACTGGTCATGTAGCAAGACAGACTGATGGGAGATGGGCAAAGTTAATAACTGAGTGAAAGACAAAAAAGTTAGATGGAGCGACGAGATCACCCTGTTCATTGGGGTATTAAACCTGGATTAGAAAAGCCCCGGGAAAAGCCCAAGGAATGTCTGTGGTGTCACCTTGGAGATGCCTTCACCCTGCAGTGGATCGACAATTGCTCGAATCTAGGGTGCATATTGCACAGTTATCTGGAGTGGTGATGGTGGTGATGGTGATGGTGGAGGTGGTGGTGGTGGTGGTGGTGGTGGTGATGATGATGATGATTGATGATGATGATGATGATGATGATGATGATGACGACGATGATGACGATGACGATGATGATGATGATGATGATGATGATGACGACGATGATGACGATGACGATGACGATGACGATGATGATGATGATTGATGATGATGATGATGATATAAACTTTTTCTTGGCCTAATAATATAACCAAAATGAAGTGTTTCTGTCCCTTTGTCATGTGATTGTTTGTTCTGGCTACTTTGGCTCTATTGTTTTTTACCACAACTCAATATTTAGTAGATTTACAATATGAATAAATTTGTATTCATAAAAGCCACATCATGACAACAATATTTAAGATGCTGCACCAGCTTTGAACGTAACCAATGAATTGTTGTTGTATACGGATGATGGAGAGAGTGTACAACGGAAATGTGACGAAAGTTCATAACATCGTGTTTCCTTTCAGTTACACTGGTTACACTTCCAAGAAGAAAACGTCTCTCAGGAAACAAAATGATAAGCAATAAACACTTAACAACCACTATATATCCCACGAAGTCACACATACGCGCTTGAACACGTCACCCTAACAGATTTGCCAAGATTATGGCCACGTAGGACGTAAAGCACATGCCACATATTTTGGGTCGCTTGAGCTTTTCCTGATTGCAACGATTGCATAACAATTTGTTCCCGTTTCATCCATTGTCCTTTTGTGAAGGTCTGGAGGATCAACTTTTTCGTAAGTGGAGGGCCAACTCTTTCCTCTCATTGGTATAGATTGTGCAAGGGGGCCACTTGCTGTGGATATGATGCGTGAACATGGACTTACAAAATGCACCCTAAACAAGTATTTCCACCGTCTAAAATACACACCCTAAACAAGTATTTTTTTCGTAATGGAGGGCCAACTCTTTCGTCTCATTGGTATAGATTTTGCAAGGGGGCCACTTGCATTCAAAGGTGGATATGATGCGTGAACATGGACTTACAAAATGCACCCAAAACAAGTATTCCCACCGTCTAAAATACACACCCTAAACAAGTATTTTTGTCTGTTTTTGCTACTTAAACAAGTATTTGTCAGTTTTTGCTACCCTAAACAAGTAAATAATGTATTGTGTCGTTAATATGCCCTTATTGCTTTGCTTTACAGTATGTTTTGATGATTTTGATCTCTGTTAAATTTGAGTATTGCATAACCCTAATCGCTTACATCGCAATTTCAGGGTTAAGAAAAAAAATATGCATCAACCTTTAAAAACAAGTGCCCCCATGCCCCGGAAGATTTGTTTTTTTGGGTTGCGAACTTGATATCCCCTTCCTGCCAAGTGGCGGAATTACATACATTGTATCCTAGCGACGATTTGTTTGCTAAATCTAGATACAATGTATAAATAATTACCATTTGTACTACAAAGTTATTTTACACCTGTGCGTAGGTGATAAAACAAAACCATATGTTTATGTTTGACTCGGTTCGGTTCCCCCCGATAGTATCTCTTTATTCTATTATCTTTTGCATGTACTGTTTGTCACCAGTGTGGACAACCCTAGACGTATTGTCGCTGGACTGGAAATCGACCTGGTGACTGCCCGGCCCTGGTTCTGCACCTGTCCACAGGATTCAGAACACCCTAATATTTCTGTCTATCTATCTGAGACAAAATTGTTATTGTAATAACTCTGAACATAATCTGTAACATTGTACTAACAGGAGATATATTAAATGCTTGTTTTGACACCTTTGTGACTTTAATTGAATTATCTACCCCCTACACAACTGTGGGTAAACAACTTGACACCTCGCATAATACGGTTATGTTCTTCCACCATGAATCAGAGTTGACACAATCACAACTATTACGGCGTTGTCCTTTTTTCTCCTCCATGTATTTGGTTCCGTCCCCAGTTCGTAATAATGCTTGTCTGTTCTTCTGGCTACGGTTTATAACCGCAAACGCCACCTGACCTACATTCATGTCAAATTGTGCGTTTGGGATGCCATTACAAATTATCGGTGGGTTTAACGACAACGCGTCCCCTGTGTCACACTATGTGTCTGCGAACAACCTCGGTTGAAAAACATGATCAATAACGCTTGCCTCGCTGCCACTGCGTGCGCTCAAATATATTCGTTCCATAGAATTTGCCTTCAATACAGTCTACACCAATCCTCCACGCTAAATTCTACTCCTACTTAACACAGCTGAATGATGGTCGTGGGGGTGTAAAATGATTCGAATTTGTGTTTACACAAATTCTGCGTTTTCCCAAACTGTATATGCATACAAAGATTGTTCTCGTGTCTGGCGACTAAAAGTTTGTGTCTAGGCTTAACCAGTATATAAATAGATTGAAAGAAGTAATTCAATTTTTGCTTTATGAAAATATTTTACAAAAACCAAGGGTTCCTGTACACGGCACATCCTTGCACAAACATAGTTTCACACAACCATTTAAACAGCGTTTTTGTCAATTAAAGGGGATGACCCCAATTGAAGTATATAAAGTTGTTTTCATTTGATAGAATGACCTTCACCCAAAATCCCATCTGTAAAGTCTCGCCAATATTTCAACCTGTTTGATGTGAGAGATAAAAACGTGATTTTGGAATCCCCGTAAATACTGTGTAAATTAAAAGGTGTGTTCCGGATTTTAAGATTATCTACTGATTATAAGAGCAAGCACTTGTAACATAAGCCCCATCAATACCGTGGGAAACACACGTGCGGTTTGATGGTAGAAGCAATAATGCATATTGCAAAGGACCATTCAATACTGTGCTAATATCGGTTGTTTAACAAAACGACTCGCCGGTTCTTGTTATATCTGGAATGAAAGGGTTTTGAGGGCTAAAAGTTTCAGGACGACAATGAGAAAAATACAGCCTTTCCTCTGATATCAAAAATCGATACTACTTCCGGGTGTTACCCCGGCTAAACAGGGGGTCCCAAAGACGATCGGAACACGCACCTTTAAAATTGGTCCACACATAATTTGCTCATGCATAACAACAAACCATACACTTTGGCCGTAAGATAGGGTAAATGAGGAAAGAAAGTAGTACCCTTTCTTCAGATTACCAAATTTTAACCACTTCGGTTAAAATTTGGGACTATGGGGGACGTGGCTATTAGCGTCGGAACCATGATGGCTTTAATATAGCCATTCAGTCAATACCCACTAATTCCGAGTACATTTTGAACTATACAATGTACAGCGGGTCGTTGACTTGCATCCAGCGAGATACGGAAATTAAAGAGTTGTAAAGATAGAGCATTCTGAGCTATATGTGTAACGATAAACACGGGCTAATCTCTGCAGGTGTAAGGTAATCTAGGGGGCCCCGCGGTTAATCAATGTGGTAAATGTTGTTTGATGTTATGTATGTGTACAAAGGGAAAAAAAAGAGATTCAATCGAATACGCAGGATACAATCAGAACTGAGATGGGAGGTAAAGGACAAACAAAACAGAAGACTGAGA
This sequence comes from Ophioderma brevispina, assembly GCA_023653785.1. NCBI lineage: Eukaryota > Metazoa > Echinodermata > Ophiuroidea > Amphilepidida > Ophiodermatidae > Ophioderma > Ophioderma brevispina. Next base: position 34,585 of record JAMKCH010039826.1, read on the forward strand.
AGTTGCTGGAAAATGTCTTCAATTACCCGAGGCGGGTATATATTTGTCTGATACTTGAATGCCCGTTATTTGTAGTTGTAAGTTATAGGTATTGAAAAAGGTAAAGGATATGCGATTTTATGAACAAAAGGCTAAAGCATATATCAAAACATACATTGGTGTTCTCTTATCAAAGCATTGGAGAAATGATGAATTCTTATATCAATGCACCCACCAACACAATTCATTTTTTATTGTATTTGAACATAACTTACCTTTGACATTGCAAATGTCATTCCTTATCACAGCATTGGAGAAAAAAGGCATTCTATATCAATGCAACCCCTAACACAATTCCCATTTTATTTGGCCATCAAAAAAATGGGCCAACCTTGTATTAAGAGATTAGCACAAAGCGGATTTGAAACCCCGGGCAAACCATGGCATAAGTATTTTATGCAGTATCAGACCGTAGAGAACGAAAATGCACATGCCAGGAAGCCGATTCTGTATATAGTAAACTTGTCCATGGACACATTCTGTTTGTAATGAAAACAAAGGAAGAGTTACGCATGGCCGGATTGAACCCCATATCCAATATATCACCCCATCGAAATATGCATGGAGGCTCACTTAATTTGAAATCTACTATAATTAATGTATGTGATACCGCGGCAGGCTCATTACGTTACAAGAGTTTAAAAGGTACAGGTTACGCGAATCATGGCCTACACTGAAAATTTACATGATTATGTTCCAAGGTCATCTAGGTAAAATTTACAGAATTGTACGATTTAGTTTAATATGGTTTTAAATGTTATTAGGTCCATACCAGAATATGTCAAGATGCGATGTTTGATAGTTATTTGGAGTCTTCAACGCTATGGCTAGTGCCCGGGGACTAGTGACATTCCATAGACCTTATAGTCATATTGTACATTTTAAAAAATGCCACGATTGGCATAGACAGTGTAACCAATAGTTTCAGCTACTGTATAATTAGACAACAGTGACACTCTTTTTTAACATTGCTAATTGAATCTGAAATTATACCCATAGTGACCGTGAACCTATTTTGCCTATAATTGAACTACCACCTGCAGATTGGGCAAATCGTCCCTTTTCAAACCCTTGAAATGTGATGAGCATGCTGGTGTACAATTCAAAACATCTGTTCATTTTAATTTGTGACCCTCCTTTATAAACCTTGTCCCCTAAAAAACATGTGTTATCCACCCCTATATCACACCTTATAATTTTGGGTAAATAGAGGCACCCATATATACAAAAATCCAAATACAGATTGCTAATATGTGGATAATTTATAGTTACCATATGTAAAATTCGAATATGAATTAAGTTTCGTTTTAAGGTATTCGAAATATAATGTTGTCGTCTTCAGAAGATAGTAAAATACATGTCAAAAAGAAAAGTTTACTCGTCATGCTACCAAAAGGTTATGCCATTTTCTATAAGAATACTTAATTTTTTAAAGAAAGTGATCCATCTTCAATTATTTTATGGCATTTGGTGTAGGTACAAACCAGTCCAACAGAACCCTTATTTGGGTTTGTTTGAACGATCTTAGTCGAGGAGTACTAGTGATCACATAAGCTTAAAGTTTGACTCACAGTATTACAACACTTTTATCATTATTGTTACCAAATGTTTATGTTTTCGAGTAAATCAATGAGTAAAAGTAAAAGACTAGGAAAATGTAAAGGGTTAGTCCATGCACTTTCACTCACAAAATGTAGTTTTCGTTTACTATATTTCAGAATTTCACGGCTCAACGCATTGCTGACAAAACAACTACATAAGACTGGTGGGTGTAACAGTGCTATGACCTGTTCATTTACGGGTAAACTAACAGGCAAAAGCTTTATTGAACTTTCTATACAGGTGTTATAATTGCACTTGTAACAGGTTTACTACTAACAGTTGTTAAATTTTCACATCGCATACTCAACTTATGTAATAGATAAAGGATGTGAAACTGCAGCGAGCCTTTAGGCGAGCCAGTCGGAGTCTAACGGGAAAGCCAGACCTTATCAGAACTCCTTTAGTTTTCATAACGGTGTGTTTTGAAATATTCTCTTACATAAACGTCGAGACAAGAACTAAATTCGATTACATATAACATAATAAAGTTAAGAATATATTTCGTTTTTATTTAAACAAGTTGAAGCAGGGTTGTATTTTTTCCTTGATTAAAAACACCAAATGAGTCGTTATGTTCGCTTGTGCAGGAGTCTAATACCAAGGTCTAATCGATAATAGGTTTACTCTTCTGCAGAGATAATATTGTTGACGGGGTAAGCCTGATCTAATTTGTAATTATTTTAGAAATGGGACCCATCTGTTGAGAAGATTATCCTGTTGACCGTTTAATCCGTATCTTATGGTTATTCAGTAGGCAGGTATGAATATTTAACTATTCAAATAAACCTATAACATCTGACCCCAGAATCTGAGAGAATTTTATATCTTGATACAGAGTTGTCCGCGCAGCAACTACCGTATGTGTTGGTCAACGCAGGTTAGTGACATAAAAAGTTTAGTTGGCACAAGATAACCCATCTGAGGCAAAGGAGTAGCAAAAGAGTGGCTTCTTGAGCTTTACAATTGCTGCCTTATTTCCCACAGGTTCTCAAAGATCTGGAGGAAAGCACACGCTATGGTACTCCTAAAGCCTGGGAAAGATCTATCTAATCCAAAGAGCTATAGACCAATATCACTCCTCAGTCATACCTACAAACTCTTTGAACATCTCCTGCTCAAGCGCATCGCACCTGTGATACACGGACACTTCATACCAGAACAAACAGGTTTCCGACTAGGCAAATCAACAACAAGCCAACTTAGCCAAGTACTCAACCTAATTCAACACACCGAGGATAGTTTCGAGAGGGTTTGGCAACCGGAGTCGTGTTCGTCGATGTACCAACTGCTCATGACACTGTTAATCAGAGATGCTTAATCCATAAGATTTGGGAACTCACCAAGGACACCCGTTTGACTGAGCTCATCAAAGGTTTGTTTTGCAAACAGGGTGTTCTTTGTTCAGCTATAGGAGCGAAGAACTGATGACGCGGGCTCAAGAATGGACTTTCCCAAGGGAGCGTGCTCGCACCTTTCCGGTTCAACATCTATACCAACGACCAACCCAGGAGTGCGGGAACCTGACGTTTTATCTATTCAGACGATCTTAGAATTAGCGCACAAGATGCAGACTTCACATTTGTCGAAGAGAGACTCTCCAACCAAAGCTATGGATGAACTCACTCCTTATTATGATGAAAACCACCTACGTGTAAATCCGTCCAAGACACAGTTGTGTGCATTCCATCTACGCAATCGTGAAGCCAAACGTCAGCTTGAAGTAACCTGGTCTGGAACACCCATGGAGCACTGTGAGAATCCTGTCAACCTAGGAGCACTGTGAGAATCCTGTCTACCTAGGAGTTACATGGACCGCACTCTCTCTTTTAAGACCCACACCGAGAAGACGAAGAGTAAAATATGTTCACGTAATAATATCTTGAACAAACTCACTGGCACAAGATGGGGTGCTCGCCCACATACCCTAAGATTGACGCGCGGCACTTGCCCTGTGCTACTCATGTACATAGTATGCCTGCCCTTTATGGGAAAGATCAACCCATGCCAAGAAGCTTGATCTAGCGTTAAATGCCTCCTGTCTTCGCCCAACCCCAACGGAGAACTTATACATCCTATGCAAGAGCGTAGCTGCCAAGTGCCTAATGTGAAGCACCCTATGTCCGGACAGAGACCTGCCGCTAACCGCCTTAAATCCAGAGAGTTTCTTAAACAAAGTCCAGCCTCTTTAAGAGAGTCACCTTGTGGAAAGAAATACTTGCTATCTATTGGTATTGAACCTGGTGAGCATCTTCCACTTGGAGCTGACTCCTCGTGGGCTGGATGGCGATGTCTCAACAGATAGAGAACCAGAATTGGCCGATCTAAGGTTTCATTCGGGGTTTCCTTATAGAAGTGCGGCAACCTGGAAGTAGATCAGGACACTACCCGTGGTTGTGGAACAGCACCACAGGCAATGAAACATCTCTTGGTCTGCCCACTGTTGGAGCAACTATGCACAGACAAGGACCTTGCGGAATTTAGTGAAGCAGGCAGACATTGTACCCATCTCTGGCTAGATCATATTTGAGAACCACTGTGTTTGGACACGATAAGAAGAAGATTAATCGCATTACTTGTTAACAACACATCTGTCTTGAAAGGAAAAGGGCCAATTACAAAACTTAATTGCGAATATATGGTACAAATACGTACTTGTGCACTGCCGAAAACATAAATTACAATGATGTTATTGAACTAATAACCTAAAACAATCAAGGCCACAACACACCTTTGCCGGACTTCATAAAAGAACTGAATGACGTTAATGAAGTGCGAAAACTCGCCTTCTCGACCGCTTTTAATGGAGGTATTTATTTTATTATTAAAACTATTAAAAGTGCACGGGGCCGGGGTGCGATGCACTGTTATTACTTTAAGGCATGTAATGGATACACAGAACTGATGAAATTGTTCCTCCCTTCAATATTAAAAAGTACAGGCATATCTAGTGTCGGCTGGAATCTATAGTGTGGGATATCGCACAGTTATATTGATCTGGAGAAGAGAAGCATGATGATGATGATGACGATGGCAGTGACGATTATGATGATGAAGACGATGATGATGATGATGATGATGGTGATGATGGTGATGATGATGAAGACCAAAAAATATACACGAATGAAATAACATACAAACTTTAATTTCATCATTTATCATATTGTACTTTAATGCAGACTGATATTGATAATTTCCCAAATTGTATTGAATATGTCGAAATCCAATTGCCTGCTCCAACAACAGGAAGGATTTAAATTAAGACTAATGCGTTCCCAATCAACATGCCTGCGAGGTTTTGAAGGTAGACCTACTTTTATGATTATTGGCTATCACTATATTGAACACATGCGCTGGTTTGGAGTTAAAATATCATGTATTAAAGGAGAGAGAACTCTTTACATTTCTCTGATTTCAGAGAACGACCTTGACAATAAACCGAAAATCTAACTAGCCTTGTAACAAAAATAAATCATGCTTAACATTAAGAAAAGAAAGTTATACAAATAAAAGCCGCATAATGGCATTTTTCAACTACCTTTACGTGATTTTAACTTCTGCACTTTGAAAATATGAATATACATACCTTTTTAAATCAGTTACCATATAAGGAACGATCTACCCCTTGACTTCGCAACAATGTAAAAAAGGACATGAAAAAAAATTAAATTTAGTAATTTATACACAGGCAAATCCACTGTGAAGGTAACCACAGTGTCACAAAATATCTGAACCGGACGATATAGTAGGAATTACACAAAAATAGCGCCCAATCGATTGAAAGTGTCATCTGTGGTTCCCATTAGTCGGCTAACCTGTTGAGTACCCAATGTCACCTGTCCATATAGCTGGCTACTGTGATGAAAAACACCATTATTGTATGTCCCTGTCATTATACACTCAGGTTGGACTTACTATCCTTCCTGCATGCACTTTCCAGGAAGTCTGAGACCCATGTGGTGTTGTGAAAATCCACAAAACTTGCCTAAACCATTCAAATACACCCACATGCATTAATACACCTTCTTTTGAGTATGCTTGTGTGGTAATAACCAAACAATGTTAGACTCATCCCTGTTTATCGTCCACCCATTCCAGGAAATGGTCTCAAAATGTTAAAATTCTTAAATGAGATGCTTCTGTTCCCGCTAAACGATACTGGCTGGGGTGATTTCAACGTGCTGTTTTTGACCTCCCCCTAAACCGGAGTCTATTCATTGTTTTGGAGATTCTGGCTGCTAACTCTGGTTTTCATCAGCATATCTATAGCCCTACCCATAAAGATGGTCACACTCTGACCTGATCATATCCTCGTCTTGAAAGATGGATATAGTTTGCTGGGTGGGTCCTCTTTGCTGGGCTAGGCTCTGATCATCGTTGATTACTTGTACGATTAGTTGCCCAATCCCACTCATAGACCTATGTGCACCATTCAGAAATTAAAGAATATTGACAGGACCTCTTTCTCAATACATTTCATCCATGATTGGCAGACTTGACCTTCGTGAGGCGTCATTTGATGAGGTGCATTGTAAATATGAGGAGTCTGTTATAACTTAGTGTAACTCTCGATTCCATGCACACTCCTACCACGTTCCCGCATTATTAGACCACGATCAGCAACCTTGGTTTAATAAAAGATATTGATATGCCAGACGTGAACGTAGACGTTTATAGAGAAAATGGGTAAAAACTAAAAAATGTCGATCTGGGATGCTACCACTCTACAATCAGACAGTGACTGGGAACTCATTCACATCATGCTAAAGGAGGTTTATTACAGAGAACATTTTTAAAGAAAAACATGCTAACAACAAAACATGATTTGGCTCCTGCTATAAGCTTCTATTCTGAAACACCCCAAACTACACTTCCTAACTGTAATTCAGCTACTGAACTAAGTAGCCTCATTATGTCCAGGTTTTTAAGCGACAGGTATACAAAATCCCAGACGGGACCATGATAAATCTCCAGGCCAACTCGCAGGAATGACACCAAGATCTGGGACATACTTGAGGAGACCGATTCCAATACATGAGTTTAATCCAGTCACTGTTGAAGAGGTCACCAAGGTGATTAGTACACTCCATCAAAATCATGTTCCCTTAACACCAATCCATTGGTGTTACTTAAGGAGAATGTTGCAACTCTGGCTAAGCCATTAACACTGATCATTAAAAAGTCAATCTGCACTGGTTTTTCTTCTCCTACTAATGCTCCGGGGAGCTGCCGTGACACCCATTCTCAAAAGCCCTTCCCTAGACCAAGAGGTGCTCAAAAACTATCCGCCCTGTGTCAAATATTAGTCTGCGGTGTCGAAGTTCATGGAGTAAATGTGAGTGCCCAGATAAACAATCATCTTGTCTCAAATGCCTTAAATGAGAAAGTTTCAGTCCGCTTACAAAGAACGACACACCCCACTGAAACGGACTTCTGCGTGTCAAGACGATATCCTCAATGCAATCACAACAGTCAGGCAGTGCTATTGCGCTGCTAATCTTTCTGCATCTTATTTGAATTTCTGTTGATCATAGCCATTCTTTGAGGTTTTTGAACGTGAACTTTTCCAAATTCACAAGGTACTATGCCTTTACATGTTGAGTCGGTCAGTTACCTGCGACCGCGCTATTTCGTGTGCGCATTGGGGAGTGCAATGTCAATTCAAAACAAGCATCATCCGCCTTTCGGTCTTCCTCAGGGTCCTGTGGTCGGGGGCCTCTCATTTTTATCAATGTACACTACTGTATCGCATCATCATCGGAACACATATTGCTTACCCCATGTATGCTGATGCTGTGCAGCCTCTATTTGACATTTTGATCCTAAGATTGAGGTGATGCCAAACATGCTGTCAAAACACGCTCTCTTTGTATTGATGAAATCAGTGAGTTGTGCGCTTAACACTCAAATTGGAATGATAGAAAAAGACAGAATTTTCATCGTGCCTGTTCATCCTTTTACACAAGTCGCCTCAAAAGATATTACCATCAGGGTCGGGAAAGTGTGATGTGTCCCCCTCTCGGCATTAGAAACTTGTGTCGTGTTTGATCACAATGTCATGACTGACATGTAAAGGGTCATCAGACGTCGGTTTGTAAACTTCCACCTTCGCATATGACTAGGAATCTGCCGCTTTCAATCCACATTTAGAATTGTCAATATTCTTCTCGTCCGTCACCGATATTTTAATCATCAGCATGACTATGCCAAGTCACTTTTGTATGGAATGTCGGCCAGAGATCGGAGTAACTCAGATTTTGCAGAATAAAGCAGCCAGGCTGGTGTTCAGATCTGTTAGAAGGAGCAACCAGCCACACCACTCCTTAAAGAGTCTCCATGGCTACCAATAGAGAGCGACGTTGTCTTTAAGCTTATTGCTCTTACAAGGGGCATTTCCGGACACTTTGGCCATCTTACTTTTCCGAATACTACTCTTTGGTTATATTCCTGGCAGGCCCGATTAGCGATCTATCAGATGACTTAGACCTCCGCAAACTGTTTCCCGCCACAAAAGGTCATTGGGTGACAGGGGCTTTCATCATTGGCGGGCCCCTAGCCTATGGCACGCCTTGCCTATCTCTGTTCGCCCCCCCAAGTCCATTTTACTGTTTAAAGAAGCTCTAAAATTCCATCTATTTCCTAAGAGTTGATCGTGTGCTTAAATTAGTTTTTTGTGATTGCCTCACATGATAATTTAATGTGCGAGCTTGTTGTGCCTTTTTTTTTTATAGTTGATTTTATACTTGTTTTTCATGGTTCGTCCTTTTACAATACTTGTTTATTACTATGTGTTTAAGGCCTAAATAGTAATTACTCTCTATTTTGTAAAGCGCTTTGACCTTGTTTATGATAAGGCACTTATCAAATGCCGTTTGGTATTGTATTGTCCTATAGGTGACTAATGGGTCCACAGTAGCTGGCTACCAGTTGTGTACCCCAATATCGTAGTCACCTGTCATTAGTCTCTCAGATGACTGAATGTTAGGCTGACTAATGGGCTCCACATTGTGGGCTAACCTGTTGTTTACCCAGTATGTATCACTGTCAATTAGACAACTCTCATGTGACTGACGGTTGACTATGGTCCACATAGCTGGCTACCTGTTGGGTACCCAGTATTGTAGTTCCATGGATCATTAGCAGCCTCGGGTGACTGATAGGTGCAATGAGTGTCCGCAGATGTTTCTACCTGTTGTGTACCCAGTATTGTAGTCACCTGTCCTTAGTGCACCATACTCGAAGGACGAATCGGTGGCTAATGAGTTTCCACAGTAGCGGCTTACCTGTTGTGTACCCCGTATTGATAGTCACCCTGTCTTAGACACTACAGGTGACTGATAGGTGCTCAAGGGTCCACAGTAGTGTGGCTACCTGTTGTGTACCCAGTATTGAAGTCACACTTTCCATAGACACTAAGGTGACTGATAGGTATACTAATGGGTCCACAGTAGCTGGCTACCTGTTGTGAACCCATATTGAGGTCACCTGTCAATTACGACACTTGGGTGACTGATAGGGACTATGGGTCCACAGTAGTTAGCTACCTGTTGTGTACCCATATTGTAGTCACCGTTAATTAGACACTCAGGTGACTGAGGAGTGACCAATGGGTCCACAAGTAGTAGGCTACCTGTTTGTACCCCATATTTTAGTCAACCGTAATTTAGACACTCGGTGACTGATAGTGACCATGGGTCCACGTAGTTTTGGCTACCTTTGTGTACCCAGGTATTTGTAGTCCCTGAAAGTTAGACCCTCAGGTGACTGATGTGGACGAATGTGCCCACAGTAGTTGGCTCACCTGTTGTGTACCATATTGTGAGTCACCTGTCATTGGACCTTGGGTGACTGATAGGTGACTGATGGGTCCCACAGTAAGTTGGCTACTGTTGTGTTCCAGTATTGTATTCACCTGTAATTAACCCTCAGAGGACTGATAGGTGACCAATGGGTTCCACAGTCAGTTGGCTAACCTGTTTTGTACCAGTATTGTAGTCACCTGAAATTAGACACTCAGGTGACTGATAGGTACCCATATGTGTCCACAGTATTTGGCTTACCGTTGTGTATCCCCGTATTCACAGTAGGCCACCTGCCAGGTAAACTCTCAGATAGCTCAAGTGACTGATAGGTGACTGGCTGGTTCCCAGTAGTTTGGCTACTTTTGCTGTACCAAGTAGTCTATAGACTCCCGGGGTGTCTTTTAGGTGATTTATGGTGTCCACGTTAGTTGGCTACCTGTTGCATACCCGAGTAGTTCGCCTTCCATTGGAGCTCTCGGGTGACGTGACTGGGTCCACTGTTGTTTTGGTTACGCTGCTTGTGTACCGACCCAGTGACTCTGGAATACGCGATAGGCGGGACACTTAATGGACCCTCGTCGTCCCTGCCGTGTGTGTATAGCATGTACTCTGGGGTTAGCAGTAATATGAAGTTGTGTTGGTGGACAGATTGTGACAAGACCCCGTGCATTTCTACATCTGTCTTTTGCAGCAATAAATAAATAGACGCTTCATGACCGAAATCAATATGACTGGTCGGTGGTTACGGCTTTACTCTATCATTTGTTTCATCTTGATCTATACAATTCATTTAAAACAATAGATTGCTTTTTGTTGATGAAAATGAGCCCCATTTCCAGCAACAAAAGTAGCGATTATCATGTCAAACTTAAAAACAACAATAGGGCATGTTTTAAAGAGACATGATGACATTTTCCAAGGAAGAAGCTCCCCCAATTTTTCTCGAACCCGGTTTTTTACAATTTGGAATGCTGACCAATGTATTAGATCCACACCTGAAGTGAATAAGCGAATACGAGCCCGTCTTTTGTCATAAGATGATGATTTAGTTTAGCATGGTTTTCTATGGGAACGATTACGATAGCAGCAAGTTCAAAACAAGGTTTGCGGGTTTTCTTTTGCCCCTGTCTCTGTCAATAACCGTCCGAAACATTCTCGGTATGCGTTCTACAACCGATCAGTGAAAGGTGAGAGAATTCGTATCCTAAAAAATCTCCCCTGTCACTTTAAGTTGTGCAAATTAATTCAGTTTGTAATGATAACGCAACTTTCTATTGCGTCACCCTCCCCAATGCGGCGATTTGTTGTTGTTTTGAGAAAAATAATCAAAACAAACGATGCCTCACTTAATTTACGTGCAAAGGACCCCGATAAAATCACTTTTTTTGGGTAAAGCAATAAAAGTGCAGAAGTTCAAAGACGTATTAACTGTCAAGCTGTCGACATAGTCAGGGTGTCGGTAACTCCTAAGACAAGGAAATAGTTAATTTAACTAAATCTTCGCACTTAGAAGGCGACTACGATTATTCAACAATTCGCAGCAAATCTTTTATAAATTGCGATGTCACGAATGTACATCAGTCGCGCCATAAGCTTTACGAATTTCAATTTGACATTTTTTTGTGCTTTAATGAACCAAAATGGCAATACAACAAAACCGCCATTCCTCGACCCATTTTCAATCGCGCTGCAGTTATTATTAGAAGTGTCATGGTCTGATTTTTTCTGCGAATTAATTGGAGCGTAAAATGATTAAATGCCAACAAAATTGCGGAACAGGACTTATTATATTTGCTTCGCTTCACCTTCCAATTGTAATTGTTTACTTGGTAATACGTTTATGCAAGCCATTAAAGGCCATAAAGTATTGCTAACAAAACGCATTGCGACAGTTCGGCAACGCTGGCGACCATTTCAGCAACGCGTTGCGGTTTTCTTGTCGCGGCCAATCAAAATCATGAATTTCGGTGACGTATTTCAAAAAATAGGACCACAACGCGTTGTAGATACTTTGCAACGCGTGCAAAACTTCACAACGCGTTGCGAGCTCACAACGCGTTGCAAGCTTCGCAACGCTTTGCTAAGGTTAACAAGCAATAAGGGACTAACGTATTGCCGCAACGCGTGGTGAGAAAGCACCACGCGTGCCGACATTTCGGCAACGCGTGGCGACATTTCAGCAACACGCGTGCGACATTTCAGCAAGGCGTTGCGGTGTCGGCCAATCAAAATCATGAATTTCTGGGACGTATTCAAAAATTTATAAATCTCACAACGCGTTGCGACTTACACGCGTTGCAAACCTTCACAAAACGCGTTTTGGCGGAATACGTTCTGACCCTATTGCCTTACAACGCGTTGTGAAGTTTGCAAGGCGTTGTGAAGCTCGCAAAACGTTGTGATGGCTTGCAACGGTTGTGAAAAGCCAAAGGGTCATAACGAATTGCAGCAATACGTTGTGGATCTCTTTTTTTAAATCGTCAACAGAGAAATTCAGAATTTTGATGGCCGGACGCCGGCAAACGCGTTGCCGAAATGTCGCAAAGCTTGTACTTTATTCACAAAGCGTTGAGGCAATACGTTTATGACCTTATGGTTTGGGGACCTTCGCAACGCGTTGTAAGCTCACAACGCGTTGTGAATCTCGCAACGCGTATTGAAGGCTTGCAACGCGTTGTGAGTTTCCACAACGCGTTGCCTAGATACTGCAAACGGCGTTGTGGGTTTTTTTTGAAATACGTAAGAAATTCAGGATTTTGATTAGCCGACACCGCAACGCGTTGCGACATGTGCGCAACGCGTTGCCGAAATGTCGCAACGCGTTCTACATTCTAGCAACGCGTTGCGACAATACGTTATGCGGCCTTATGGCTTGCCATATACGTTTGGCTAGTAAAGAAGAGATAAAGTTACGAGTTAATGACCCCCTTCCTGATTGGCCCTGGGCTCGAGTCAGAGGGCCTCGGGCACAGGTCAAGGTACATGATTCCCAGCAAAACCAATTCAACATGCGCTCGTTTGTTTTGCTTTTTTTCATAGTATTTTTTCTCGATAAGAATAACTTTTTGAAGGAAGTGTGACACTATAGAATATGAAAACAGTTAAAGATAAAAGAAATGTAAATGCGGGTATGGGGGTTGGGGAGGCTTTTTTTTTACTCATTTGAATAGTCATCAGATTTTTTATTAATGTGTATAGCATACATCAGGTTAAATAACATTTTAAGACATGCCAAATGCAACGTAGAAAAGAAAATAGAAAATATATCGGATGTCTAATTCATATGAAGTCACACCACATCACAGAAATATAGATGGCTTTGAAAAATTTCTCGTTGCACCTTTAAGTGTGTGGCCTGTTGAGAAACAAGCAGATCGATGGTCGAATTTTCAATTGAATGAACAATCAACAAAAATCATGTAGTGATGTATGCATGTCTGTAATCAGGCCACCTCTATCTTAGTAAACCTTGTTCTCATTCTGATTCAAATGAACGTTTTTACGTGAATTCCGTCATTTTATATCCTTTCGCGAGATAAATTGCTAAAGAGACCGTGTAAAATACAGTCGGCAGGAGATGTTAAAACTTTTCAGATCTCGAATGACTTGAATATTTTGTTCCCTTTCAGGCTCTTCCGTATAATCGTGCGGTCCTGAATCTTCGTAATCTGCATAATTGGGCACTCATAAATACTGTCCAAGCAAAGTGGTTTTCTTTCTGTTTTTAAAAAATCGTGGTGTTTTGAAGAATTTAATAAAAACAATAGCGCAAAGGTCATGATTTGTGAGTAGTTTTATGCGTCTTATGAAAAATGCTTTTGGAATCACACCACTAAATAAACTAGGTGTAGCAGACGACGTCAGTGCCGAGACAGTGTTGGCGTCCGGAATGTGGCCCCTTGCCTAAATGAAGAGTCACAAAATGTTGATGAGTTGTGTTTTTAAATGAAATTTGAAATTAATCATAATGTGTGGACTAGTAACAAATTATTTGGGTGGTAAAGATTTTGTCTGTGCCATTTTTGAGGGTTTGGGGAAACTGTACAATTTTAGTTTCTAGTAACACTCAACTTGGCGTGAACGTTTTGAAAACATGCAAATCTTTCGATGCTCTGTAGCTAAAAAAATCAGCCTTCATCATATGACTTTTTCATTTTTGTTGAAGATGTATGGTGCTAATCTTCCAAAAAAATTCAGTTTTGAAGTAACCAGTCGCTTTATAGCCGAGAAATCGACATTTGGTGAGAGGTCATTAAGTACACAAGTCTATGGGGAGTTATTTAGTGGTGTGATTCCTTTTAGGAGGTAAAATGCCGTTATATGATATAGTCGAATTATTGCTCTTATATCTCTAACATCCCTCAACTGCATTTAAATGCACTTAAAAAAACACGGAGCGGACCCCTGCCTTGAGTTAGGGGGAAATTGCCCCTAGATCTAACAAGAAAAATAAAGCTACCCCCAGGCTATACCTCCCTTTTTTGCGGTGATCGTCAGATTTTCCTCTGGGGACATTAGGGACATAAAATGTTATCCGTGTGTTGATCGGTACTTGAAATGTCATTATTAAATTCCAACTGAAGTATACGGGCCCAGTGGAAAAAAGCAAACATATATAGACGCTCGTTTCAAATATGGTCCAAAAAAAAAAAAAGAGGAAAGAAAATGCAAGTTTTCACATCTTTTGATTTTTCTTAGATTCATTATGATAATACCACAACTTTTATTATTGCTAAAAAATAGTAACTGTAAATACAAAACGTTTAGGTTTTGTTACACTTTTTAGCGCTTCAAAGTATTAAGTAACACAATCACACAGTAAAAGTAGAGGGAGGCAACACTGCTGTAAACACCTAATCACTTAATACATCCAAGCATTTTAATTACATGAATACATGTTTAAATTTAAGTTCTAAACACCATGTTTAAGAACTAAATACTACAATTTTAAGTGATGGCATGGTGTTTAGATCATCAAATTGAACATGTATGTATATTCAAAATTTAAATTAATTCATTTATATAGGTGTAAATATTTGGGTGAAACAACCTACTTTGATTGCCTCTATTGGCCCATGAGAAAAGCCATGAATAACCCCCGGGCATGAATATGAGTCCTTTGTTTTAAAAATCTGTCTATTCATGTCTCTGAAATAAATGTTGTACTATGTAGATTATCTGTGATCAATTTAAAAAGCATGCACATATTTGTTTACCGTCTTTTGGCGACAAATTCCAAACCAAGTACATGCATGAATAACTCACGGCCTTGTTTCTTTCTATTACACCCCCACACCCACACACAGTTTGTACTGTCTATTATTTTTGCGGAAGAGGCCTCTTTCGTAAAAATAATGGGCAGTACAAACAAAAGAAACACATCATGATTATAGGAATCGGTGTAAAAACACCGACTGCCATTGTTTGGGGAAAGAGATTATTTAAATTATAATCGCATTACGGACACCTGCCATGATCGTAACATCCCTCTAAAATCAAAAGAGATAGTAATGAGACAAACATGTAAGTCTGTCAGGCTGAATGCCACGGCGCATGGTTGATGAGTTGAGTTGAGTTGTTGAATTTGGGCGGCGTCTATCGGCTGTTAAAGACCATTCACGCCGCGCGCACGTTTGATCTATGTGTGTCACGAGCAAGAACTGTGTTCAAAATATAAAAGCTATGGTATCATATTTGTCGTATAAGAATGGCGTTATTACGGGTCAACAGGTAAATTCCAGAGGTATGATACTGTCAATATTCTTGAATCAAAGTTAAAATATTGTTTAGGACCCAACAATGAGTGTAATTTGCATATGCTAAATATATAAATTGCTTCGTTTTAACGAATATTTGTTCTTTTCTTTTGCTTTTCACGTGTCTACGCGTTTAATGATATAAAACCTGTTGTGTCACTGTTGATATATACACTGAACGTATATTTCCATTTAGATTGGACTTTAGTGTTCAATACAAGACATACAGCTGACTGTCCAAAGACCAACTACCTCCAGTAGATTACCCGCTGGACTATCTCTTGCTGATAGACTCGTACACATGCGAATATAGCAAGGTCATCTGGTGATTTTGATTTAAAGAAAATAGTTAGGCCTATGTTTCTTTTAGCATTAAAATTATAAACGATATGTATCCAAAATGGTACTGAATAATTAGATCAAATCGCATTTAATTCTTTGCTCGACGTATATGAAAGATAAACGGCTCAAAACAGACCATTAGCGAGTATAATGGTCGACTGGAGGTATGTTTCGCTTGCTATAGCGCTAGTTTCGGACATTTCTCGCCTACGGATCATCGTTGTCAGAAACTAGTAAGCTCAACACACCTACAGACGACCATATATTCGCGCATGGTCTGTATATCACCATTTATCTAGTAATTTTCTGAGCCTATATGCATCATCTTGTGAATGCGACCTTCACACATCAAACAAAAACAAGTGTGACGTAAATGTAAGGATATAACAAGGACGTTGAAAATCATACTGATGCCAAATTCTTTTTAAACAGTTCGCAATGCAAAATTGGGAACTATCAATTTGTATTAGATCTACCATAAATAGCTTTGTTATCTAATAAGATATCAATGCTAGCATGCCAAGGGCGCATCACTGTATGACGCATTGTTGGAAACAGATATTCATTCTATTAACGGCTACTTCTATGCATGATTACGTTGTGTAGTGCAATCTTTAGATTTATCAGCGGGCATTTATCATAGAAAGGTGGATGGGTTATATTACGAACAATTACAGATTGAATTAAATCAATCAACGCTGTAAAAAATAATAAATTAGTCATTTTTTGCAAATTAGTCCTATACGACATTTTGACTAACTTAGTCAAAACGATGTCTTATATGACCAAGAAAAGTGTTTCTGTTGCGGTGGTAAGAGGTGGTTTTCTTTCTGTTTTTAAAAAATCGTTGTGTTTTGAAGTTTAAGAAAAAAATAGCGCAAAGGTTCATGATTGTGAGTAGTGTTTATGAGGATCTATGAAAAATGCTTTTTGTAATCACACCACTAAATAAAACTAGGTGTAGCAGACGACGTCCCGTGCGAGACAGAGTGTTAGTGCGGTACGGGATTGTGGGCCTTGCCTAATGAAGCGTCACAACATGTTGATGAGTTGTGGTTTTAAATGAAATTTGAAATTAGTCATAAGGTGTTGGACTAGTAACAAATTCTTTGGTTGTAAAGCTTTTGTCTGGCCAGGGTGGTAAAGATTTGGTCTGTGGCCATTTTTGAGGGTTTTGGGAAACTGGTACACTTTTAGTTTCTAGTACAACTCGAACTTGGCGTGGACGTTTGAAAACATGCAAATCTTCCGATGCTCTGTAGCTAAAAAAATCAGCTTTCATCCATAATGAACTTTTTGTTCCTTTTGGTTGAGTGGTAATGGTTGCTAATCTTAAAAAAAAATTCAGTTTTGAAGTAACCATTCCGCTTTATATCCGAGAAATCGACGTTTGTGAGAGGCATTTGTACCAAGTCTATGGGGAGTTTCTCTTAGTGTGTGATTCCTTTTAGGAGGTAAATGCCGTGTATAAAGATAGTCGAATTATTGCTCTTATGCTCTAACACCTCACACTGCATTACATGCACTTAAAAACACAGAGTGGACCCTTGGGGTAGGGGGAAATTGCCCCTAGAATCTAACAAGAAAAAAATAAAGCTAACCCCCAGGCTATACCTCCCTTTTTGGCGGTGATCGTCAGAATTTTCCTCTGGACATTATGTACATAAATGTTCTCCGTGCGTTGACCTCTGTACTTGAAATGTCATTATTAATTCCACTGAAGTTACGGCCCCGTGGAAAAAGCAAACATATATAGACTGCTCGAAAGAAAAATAGGACAGAAATGCAAGTTTTCATCATCTCTTTGAATTTCTTGATTCCATTATGATATACCACAACTTTTATTATTGCTAAAAAAAATAATGTAAATACAAACGTTTAGGTTTTGTTACACTTTTTAGCGCTTCAAAATATTAAGTACACAATCACCACAGTAAAGTAGAGGGAGGCAAACCTGTGTAAACACCTATCACTTAAATACTATCCAGCTTTTAATTATATGAATCTGTTTAAATTTAAGTTCTAAACACCATATTTAAGAACTAAATACTACAATTGTAAGTGATGGCATGTGTGTATATCATCAATTGAACATGTAGGTATATTCACAGAAATTTACAAAATAAATTAATTCATTTATATAGTGTAATATTTGGGTGAAACAACCTACTTTGATTGCCTTTCGATTGGCCACAGATAAAAGCATGAATAACCCCCGGGCATGAATTGATTCCTTGTTTTAAAATCTGTCTATCCATGCTCTCTGTAAAATGTTGTACTATGTAGAATTATCTGTGATCAATTTAAAAACATGCCAACTATTTGTTTACCGTCTTTTTGGCGACAAATTCCAAAGCCAAGTACATTCTGAACTCCCTCAACAAATTCCACACGGCCTTGTTTCTTTCTATTACAACAATCCCCCACAACCCCACACACAGTTTGTACTGTCGATTTTTTTGCGGAAGAGGCCTCTTTCGTAAAACTAATGGTGCAGTACAACAAAGAAACACATCATGAGGATAGGAATCGGTGTAAAACACCGACTGCCATGTTTGGGGAAAGAGATTATTTAAATTATAATCGCATGAGGACACCTGCCATATCGTAAACATCTCTGCTCTAAAATCAGAAAGATATATTAATGAGACAAACATGAAAGTCTGGTCAGGCTGAATGCCACGGCGCATGGTTGATGAGTGAGTTGATTTGTTGAATTGGGCGGCGTCTATCGATTGCTGAAGACCATTCACGCCGCGCGCACGCTTGATCTATTGTGTCCACGAGCCAAGAACTTTGTTAAAATATAAAATCTATGGTAATCATATTTGTCGTATAAGAATGTCGTTATTCCGGTCAACAGGTAAATTCCAGAGTATGATCTGTCCAATATTCTGATCAACGTTAAAATTTGTTAGGACCCAACATGAGTGTAGGTTGCATATTCAATAATAAATTGCTTCATTTAACAATATTGTTCTATTCATTTAGGTACTTTTCACGTGTCCTACGCGTTTAATATATTAAAAAACCAGTGGGTGTCACTTTTTTAATATACACTGAACGTATTTCCATTTAGATTGGACTTTAGTGTTCACTACCTACAGACATACACTGACGTCCAAAGACCTCAACTAACTACCCTCCATTAATACCGCTGGACTATCTCTTGCCTGATAGACTCGTACACTGCGAATATAGCCAGGTCATCGGTGAATTTTTGATTTAAGAAATAATTAGGCCTCTGTTTTCTTTTAGCATTAAAATTATAAACGATATGTCCACACTGGTACTGAATAATTAGATCAAATCGCATTTAATTTCTTTGCTCGACGTATATGAAAGATAACGGCTCAAAACCGCCATTAGCGAGTATAATGGTCGACTGGGAGGTCTGTTTCGCTTCTAGAGCGCTAGTTTCTGACATTTCTCGCCTACGGATCATCGTTGTCAGAAACTATAGCTCACACACTACAGACGACCATATAATTCGCTCAGTTGTCTGTTTATCTCACCATTTATCTAAAGCTTAATTTTCGAGCCTATATGCATGACATCTTGTAATGCGACCTTCACACATCAAACAAACACGTGTGACGTAAATTAAAGGATATAACCAAGGACTTGAAAAGCAAATGATGCCAAATTCTTTTTTAAAACAGTTCGCAATGCCAATTGGGAACTATCAATTTGTATTAGATCTACCATCACATGCTTTGTTATCTAATAAGATTCAATGCGAGCATGCCCAAGGGCGCATCACGGTATGACCATTGGGTTGGAACAGATATTCATTCTATACGCGGCTATTCTAGGGCATGATTACGTTGTGTAGTGGCAATCTTATAGATTTAATATCAGCGGGGCATTTAGCAGAGAAAGGTGAAATGGGTATATTACGACATTACAGATTGATTATAAAAAAATTCATCAACGCTGTAAAACCATAATAAATTACGTCATTTTTGGCATTATCCCTACTACGACATTTTGGACTAACTTTGTCAAAACGATGTCTTATATGACCAAATGACATATTTTTTCACAGTGTAGAATAGGAAGAAGAACACGCCACCAAACTGCAAAAGCAAAAAAACCCCAAATATATTTTTTCTCTATAAAGTTTCCTTTTTTTAGTCATATCGGTCATATATTGGCCTTTACTTGGGAGTTTCCGAATTTATAAGGGTGTCAGAAAGTAGTGGTGTCAGATGGATACAATACAAAATACAATACAAACGGCATTTGATATAGAGACTTCTCAAAACAAGGTCAAAGCGCTTTACAAAATAGAGAGTACTTACTATTTAGCTAAACATGCTCACTTTTACAATACCTGTTTGTATTTACTATGAGAGAAGTACTTAACATCAAACTATACATAAAACAAAATAATAACAGCTGCATAATTTAAAGATCATGTGAGGCAATAACAAAAACCACATTTAAAAGCACACATCAACTCTTAGGAAATAGATTAAATTTTCGAGCTTTCTGTTTAAAGTAACAATGGACTTGAGTGGCGAACAGAGAAGCAAGAGTTCCATAGGCTAGGGCCGCATTGTGCTGAAAGCCCTGTCACCCACTGACCTTTTTGTGCGGGAAAAGTGAGGATCGTCTTGTCCATCTGCATAACTCATCCTGGCCTGCAAGGCATTCAAAGAGAGGTATTCGGACAAGTAAATGGCAATTGCTCGGAAATGCCCTTGTAAGTAGAAGCATAAGCTTAAAGACACGCTCACTAATGTATCCCATGGAGCTCTTTAAGGAGTGGTGTGGCTGGTTGCTCCTCTATCAGATCTGAACACCATCCTGGCTGCTCTATTCCCATGCAAATCTGAGTTTACTCCATCTCTGGCCGACATTCCATACAAAAGCGAATTGGCATAGTCAATGCGAGATAACATCAGTGAACGACGAGATGATGACAACATCTCAAATGTGATAAAGCGGCGGATCCGGTAAATATTGCGAAGGTGAAGTTACTCACTTAATGATGGCCTTTACATGTTCAGTCATAGACCTTGTCTGATCAAACACGACACCAAGGTTTCTAATTGGCGAGGACTGGGGAACATCCACGGTCCCGCCCTGATGGTAATACTTTGAGGCATTTGTGTAATGGGCTGATCATCGATGAAAAATTCTGTCTTTTCACATTCAATTTGGAGTTTGTTACAACAGCGCATCCACTCCCTGATTTCATCAATACAAAGAGAGAGTCTTTTGGCAGGCATGTTTGGCATCACCATCAATCTTAGATCCAAATGTCAAATAGAGCGGTACGTCATCAGCATACATTGGTAAGCAATATGTGCTTCCGGATTATTGATGCGTTATGCTTGTGTACATTATGAAAAGAGAGGCCCGACCACAGAACCCTGAGGAGACCGAAAGGGAGATGAATGCTTGTTTGACATTGCATCCCCAATGCGCAAACGAAAAGAGCGGGTTTGCATGGTAAACCGATCCACTGTAGGCAGTACCTTGAATTTTAAAGTATCCGTACCTATCCAAAGAATGGCATGACAACAGTATCAAAGCTGCAGAACTCTAGCCACATAGCAACTGCCTTACTGTTGTGAATTGCATGAGGTATCGTTCTTGAACACGCAGAAGTGCCGTTTCACACACAGTGCTGTGTCATTCCTTTGTAAGCGGACTGAAACTTCTCATTTAAGAAGTCATTGCAGACAAGATGATCCTTTATCTGGGCACTCACTATTTTCTTCCATGACTTAAGACACGCAGCAAATATTTGACACAGGGAGATAGTTTTTTTGAGCCCTCTGTGTCTAGGGAAGGCTTTTTTGAGAATGGGTGTCACAAGCAGCTTCTCCCGGAGCTTTAGCTGGGAAAACCCCATGCGGATAACTTTTACTAATGATCAGTGGTTAATGGCTCAGCCAAGTTCAACAGTCTCCTAAGTACACCAATGGAATGGTTTCTAAGGAAACATGATTTTGATGGAGTTGACATAATCACCCTTGGATCATGTTACGGAAACTCCCCTGTCTTATTCTTGCAAGCCTTTCTTGTAACAACGGTTTGCCAGAGGGAGTTCGTATCCCCAATGTTTACGATGTATGACCGTTGAATGGATGGATACATTGATCGATCAAGCATTGGATTGTTGGATGTTGGATGGCCAGATTGCTCAATCATGAGATCGTTGGTTAAGGGGGTCATTCACTCACTGGAATGGTTGATTCCTGGAATGTTTAGGAATAGATGATTGGATAGGTGGGTGCGTGGAAACCTGCCCATCACACCCATCACCTATCCGTAACAGCTGATCATGGCTATTGTTTTTAAAATTACTCAATCTCATCTTTTTTCATTTCTTCTTCTTCAGGTTGAGTCGGCATACCCAGACAACGCTGTATTATCGACATAGGGATTTCTATTAATGCATTGTGGATTTTTGCTGTATCAGTGTACTTTGATTTTTTTTGTTTGGCTTGGTTGGGTGTTTTCTTTTGTTAATTCATCATTTCAGCAATATGGACAAAATGAAACAGGACAATGGTGAGGAAGTATAATAAAATGGATGTCTAACTGGACAAGTCCCAACTTAGGGTTAAATCCGTAAAATACACTACAAAATACAATTGTGAGCAATTATGATTCGGTCCTGGTGGGGATTTTTATCGAATTTTGAATAATAATATGATACACCAGAATTGAGACTGATTGATTAACCCTTGTGTTACCAAGGGTGGGGGTCAACACACTGAACATAATTTGTCACGAAAAGGTCTTTTGTGACAATTAAGAAGTTTTCCATTGCACCATTGGTTTGATCATCAAGAAAACCAAGCTAAATATGTTTCATATGTTCGTTAAACAATTATCCGCTTTCCAATTAATTTTTATATCACAGATACTTTTCCATGACGTATAAAATTTCACTTTTAAGATTGCCCAAACAATGAATGATTACAAAAGTGTCGTTACTGTCATTTTTAGTACTGGCAAATTACATGACAAAAAAGGGGGGAATGAACACTACTGCCAGAGGGAGTTGTATTCAAGGTGGAATAGATGCGTGAAAATGCACCCTAAACAGTATTCCAACACCGACTAAAAAACGTCCCTAAACAGCATTTTTGTTTTTGCTCACCATAAGTCTTTTTGGTGTCAGTTTTTGCTACCGTAAACAAGTGACAATGTTTTGTTTGATAATATACCCTTCATTATCTGGCTTTGCTCATGTTGGCTTTACTTCCAAATTAAATATTTTTGAGATTCCATATTTTTGCTGTTTTTGACCCCTAATCAATGATAACGGCGACGCGCGCGTCGCCCTGTTGGACAAAGACCCGTTTTACGTGTTTTCCTTGTTCACGCATCATACAAGTGCCTCACAAGTGCCACAAGTGCCCCCCCCCCCCCCGACAATCAGAATTCGGTTCTAGTAACTATATTATAATTACATCCGAAATTGACTCAATTCTCAGATTAATGTTTAACTGTGGCATAAATTAAAATACATTACAAATACAACGGCAACAGCTTAAAAAAGTTCTCCCAGTGAGACAATTTTCCAGGCCTTGTGCATGTTGGGATTATTGTATCATGCACGATAAGAACTGTGCAATTCTGTTCTCTATATCTCCATGATAATAAAAATTATATTAAACACCTCCATAGTTATACACCATATACACCTACCTTTTAAAATGATCCCCCAGTGCATCATAATAAGGCATGTTTTACGAGAGAGGGGTGCAAATCGATCTTCCCGATTTTACATAAAATGTGTAATTTCATTTATCATAATCAGATGCAATTTTGGAACATTTTACCAGTTTTAATTGGAAAGTTCTGAGCCAAGAGACACTTCAAAAAGTAAATTTGGTCAAAGAAATTGTAACTTTTAACCTAAATTCCCATTTTCTTACTGCAAACGTTACATATTTTGATGGACACAATATGTCCATCGAATGTAACATTAGCAACAAACATGATGATTTTTTTACCTACTTTTTGTGAGAGGATTTTTTGATAGATATATTATGTGTTTTAGGTCACTTATTCATATCAAGACAGTTTTCAAACTATCCTGTTTTCAGATAAATTTTTACAAACAAAATACTGTTTTTCAGGCGAATGTTACATTTGATGGACAAAAATGTGAAAATTGTGTCCATCAAAAGTATAAAATTCACCCCCTCAAAAAGTCTCAATATCTTGAAAACTGCTTGTTATATAAAGCAACTTAAAAATAGGTAAAAACAACTGATAAAGTGACCAATCAAAAATTATACTGAAAAATGTGTTTTCTACATAAGGTCACACTACTGGACCCCTCTCTCGTGAAACGTGGCATAAGACGTGTCAAAAATGTTCACTAGGACCACAAGATCAAAGCAGCTGCTATAGCATAAAGTTGAAATGCTATATAAGTCTTCAAAGGTTTGAAGACGTATATAAACCCTGGAAATGCCGCCTGGTTTTATTATAAATGAAGAAACTCAATAAAATTTGAATTAAATGAATAATAATAATTTTTAACAAAAACACAAGAATGTTTGAAAAAAAAAAACCCACTTGTACTATTAGTAATAAAAATAATGAAAAGTGGTTTGGTAAATGCTATCTTCAGGAGATGGAACTTGGTTGCAACAGGTTGTTTTTATCCTAAGGACCGCCGTTAACCCTTGACCAATTCATGAGCATGCGCGCGCGGGTTGTGGAAAAAAATTGAAAAATAGTTGTTCGGTTGACAACCAGAAATAAATCCATGAATCGTTACATTGCGGGCCGTGAGTAATTGGCAGATAAACTGATTTACAGCAACCATTTGGAGAGTCAATCTCAACAGGTATACACGTGAAATCCTGTATGAAATTCAGATGGCAAGTGTAAGAATTGTGGCGCTAGACAACTCAAGCTCAGCCTTGTTGAATTAGCAAGTCAAAATTCTGCAGTCATGCACGTTGATGCATTGCAGCCTGCAGAACTGCAGAGTTATAGTATCAATGCTCACTTCGGGAATCTACGCCAACGAGGGCGAAGCCCGAGGTGAGCGCAGTTCTAATTGAAGAAACTTTGAGTTTAAATTTACTCACTATTTTGTATCCCTACTGTGTCCGATTTAGGATAAAGTTACATGCACAATTAGAACTTTTCCTTGAAAATAGGCTAAAAATTTACATGCACAGACAAAATTTTACATGCACAGCCACAGGGCCAATGTTACATGCATTTGTGCATGTAAAACCCCTCTAAATCGAACACTGTATCCCTATGTACAATTTATTCTACAGCACAAGTAACAAATGCCAAATCTCCTTGTTTGGTGAAAGAAAGTCTTCCCACAACCGTATGACACTAGAAATTTCTGTCGACTTAGCTAGTATGTATCATTTCATAGAATGTATGTGCTCGATGTGCGTACATGGTAGCATCTGTGTGAGACCTAATTTAATGTTTTGCACTGTAAGAGGCAAATTTATACACCCATCGAATGTGTGGTTTAACGGCTTTGCCCCAGAGACCTCTACACACACAAAGACCGGTATTCACAAAAGCGGCTTAAATTCTAAACCAGGGTTAAAACAGTGTTTAACACACATCCATGGGTTTTCAATTCATGTTATCTCTCTATGGGTATTAAACCAGGTTAAAATGAACACTGGGTTCAAGTTACCCGCTTTTGTGAATACCGGCCAATCAGTCCATATAATTCGACTTCAACATGTTTGATTTAGTGTGTCTACGCACTTTGTAACGCTAGGGCCATTCCGTGAGAACTTTCTAAATTTAGAAGAAAGTTCATTTTACCCAACATTTTGAGACATTTTACCTTCCAAATTTCTCCTTTTGGTGCAATATATGGACTCGCACTGGGTTTTAAAAAGTCCTTAGAAAATTTTGAACTCAGGGGTTGTTGCAAATTTCTTGAAGTTTTGAGCAGTAAGAGAAACACAAAACAATATTGCAGACACGCCGGAAATTTTGTTATAGTTGATAAGCCGGAGTCACATTATGCAGCCTCTTTGCAACACAATCCAGCGCGCTGCTCACAGCACACAACGTAACATTCCGTGAGTTATATGTCAAACGTGGAGGAGACATCAGCTTAGATCACACCTGTCGCCGCAGATGAGGTTGCTAAGTTGCTTTTACACGCCCAATGGGGCTGCTTTTGACCATCAATAGTGTGACTGTGTGCTCAAAGCCGCTATTTTCGGCAGGAATCGGGGTGGAGCTGTGTTTTTTGGACACAATAGAAACCAATGATTGCTACATTTTCCCCCCCACCACTGCGCGCTGTCCACGCCTAACTGATTTTTGTAGCATAACTGGAGAATTGCCAACAACGTTTGATCATTCGACTCGGGGAGGTTGAGTGCACAAAATTTGTTAAATATATACACTTTCCAGTGCCGGTTACGTACGCTACAAAAGGGTGAGAGAATACAAGAAAGAAGATCGCCACAGGTTGGTCAAGTTGCAGAATTTGTATAAATATAGAGATTTTTGCTGTGAGAGGTCCTCTTTCGCCACGAGCGAATAGACCCTTAGCCCAGTCCGACTGATATTTATATCATTTGGAGGAATGGAAGCTGAGTCTATGTTTGATTCAGTCAGAAATTGAAAAAAATGTTTACCTCCCAATAACGAGTAAAACCAGCCTCACAAACCAACTTTCTGCTTTATCGCATTCTTTACGTATTCGGATGCATGTTGATAACTTGGGGTCATTTTTTAATTTTCAATATAAAGAAAAAAAAAAGAGTGCAATCGAGAGCGAAGAAGTGCTCACACAACAACCATAACAAACAAAATCGGTGTGGATGGGATGGCATGCAATTTGGACATTGCTAGTAAACAAGCTGCCAAGCTATTTTTGCGATATTATTTTTGTAAGGTTGTGAACATTTAGGTTTAATTGCTTAAATTGATGGTTTTTACACAGAAGAATCTAAAGCACATGAATCAAAAAAACTTTCACGGCTTTTTGAAATTTGCTTTATAGTGTTCTGAGGATAACCTCAAAAAAGTGAAAAAAAAAAAAAAACAAACATCGCAAACATTTCCCCTGTACGGTTTGCGACTGTGTACCACCAACGTCATGAAATTTATTACGCAGCTAAACAAAGTTTATTTCTTCCTTTAATCACGTATAGCGATAATTAAGCACCCAAGAAAAACAGTATTACAATACAATGAATAGTAAAATAACCATTATAGAGCAATATTTAGTGTTTTAATTTCTGAAAATCAGTGAGAATAAGAATTTAAACTTGAAGCGTATTTTATAGAATTTTTTACATTGGTTTCGGCTCAGCGCGAGTAACAGTCTATCTGATCCGGTCAACATGGCCGTTTTATTGTCAACAGCAGAAGAAGCGGTGGGTGGGTGGGTAAACATCACTTGAAATGAGAATTATTTTAGTTTTTCAAATTATTTGCTCTTCCTTTTTAATTCAACCTGCCATCGTGTTTCAAACTGTATGGTAAGTGTGTTTGTATATCATAGACAATTCGTCATGGTAAGATGATGAAAGAGAATTTTAAAACATGTCAACAAGGCTCCCATGTATAAACGCTTAAAAGCTAGTCAATGGCATGTTCTCGGTAGAGGGTTATATACCTTCTAAAAAGATTCGATCTGTGTAGCGAATTTAGGGCACCGAGAGGCTAATTTATTTGTTGGATTTTGACATGAAAGAGGTAAAAAAATCTGTGATTGGGGGTGAATTCTGACTCAGCTCAGGATAGTCTCGGGTATTTAGAGGACCTGCTTCGAATATAGAGGGAATGGGGGGAGGGAATTAGGGGATTGTGTCGAGGCGGGTGGGGTTTTTCCACCCCCAGCCTATGCTGCGGTACGGTAATAAAGAAAAAATAAGCTTGGGATACAAATATCACCAGACCTGGCGTGCGCGCTCGAGGTCCTTGGTTCTAAACGGACTGTATAGTACGATGTGGAGCAATTTTATTTAAAGGGATTGGTCTCCAGTTGTTTTTTGTTTACAAATGCGGTTTGCTATGTCATGCCATGGCTTTTCTCATGCAAACACAGTATAATGTGTGCACCTTGAATGCCAGTATAACACAATCATGATTGACCACCCCATTCATTAGTTAGCTAATATTGTTGGGGTGAAGAAACTGCTCCTCTTGACATCTTTCTTGTCCTCATGTCAATAATAAGTGTGCAATTTCCAATTTCTCTTGATTTTCATGATAATGAGCATTCAAAAAAATTTTCTAAGATGCATTTGGATTATGTGGTATCATGTGATGTCTATGTGATTCTAGGTACGTTGGACTCATATTTATTGCAAACGGCCATGTAACCAATTGGCATTTGGTGCCTAGTACTGATGAGGCATGACTTCGGTGCTTTGTACATTCACTTCTGTAAGATAACTTTAACGAACCCGAAGTCTTGCCAAGATCTGTCATTTTTTAAAAATCCATTTAGGTTTCCAATTTTATAAACTCACTCAAATCACTCCCAATGGTTCACTTTCTGACATACTCTACAATCTGTTGGACCTTGTTAATTTTTTTTCAACGACTCACAATAATGATAAAAAATTAGTGATTCAGCAGGCATACGTGATCTTACGTTTTCAGTCTACGTCCAAAATCTGGGATCACTGGGGTAGGGGTCAAGATGTAAAGGTCAGTGGTGAACAAATGCTTTTGCTAATCAACAAAAAATTAGTCTTTGACATGCTTGGTTTTTTTTTTTTTTTTTTTGATGAGACTGAACCTCTATCGACTAGCGCATAATGTTGGATTACGTCTTGTTGTAACCACGATTGGAATAGAGACTACAATACCTATCTTTCATGAATAATCAATCCATAGTTTTAATGCAAGCCAGCTAAAGTACATCAATAAGTCTTGGTGCAAAGCGCATGCGTTAAATGTGGACATAAACATGGCGAGATTTCATTCTCACCAGATACATGGAATAACGACACAAATGTTAAATTAATGGACCACGAACACGTCTGATTTTGACATCCAATGTGCAAAAGGAAAACTAGCATACTCAAGAACACGTCCATAGCTGAATTTTTAGATCAGAGCATCGTAAGTACGTCACAAGTGGTAATTTTAAGTTGTGAGAACCACTTTTTTCACACCACACTGTTAAACGGATTTGAAACTACAAGCACCTTGTTGTAACCTCAGGTCAGAGATACGATAATGTCCAGTGATAAAAATAACGTCAGACCTGAAGTTACAATCATTGGAACTAATTTGGTGCCACACTGCTAATGGAGAGATGTGTACAGTGGTTTTCAATACACCTTCCTCTGTGTTAGTGGGTTATATCCCACTATAATTACCCATTGAGTGCAACAAAGTCATATCTGCCAGTTACAACTTTATTGCACTCAACAGAAATTCAATTTGAAGGCAACAAGGGTAATCTACCACTTACATGTTAAATAGGCCTAATTAGCCTAAAACTCTGCAATTAAAGTGACAGTCACAATTTATTGCAGAGTTATTAGCCTAATAACTCTGCAATAAATTTATGACTGTCACTTAAAATGTATATCAAATTATGCGTAATGACCTACTTTTTGATAATATATTTAAAAAACTAGATTTTGCCAAAAATGTCAGTTGCACCAGGGGGTTGACACTTAGCGCCTGTCGTCTTTTGCTCCTTTATCCCACAATATGGCTATGGCAAAATACTAAAGTTCGCGCATACCAACGAAATTTATGGTCCTCCTGTATTTATTAACCTCATGGTATAGAGTTACGTGGTCACCATTTGTAACCATGATAGTAACGAACTTCCCATTGCAAAACTCGGCTATATATTGCGTCCTCGATTGCACCAAGGTCCATCTCAGTTTAAGGGGTTCATACACTGAATGTTTCACGATGTTAATCATTTTGTTTTTCAAATGCGCCTATTTCAGTTGTTTCAAGGTCAAATTGGGTATGTTTAGTATCAAAATTTAGCTTCTTCAATGTTCTTTAGATTTATTTAATCTATTTTTATGAATCAAGGTTATGTAGTTTGCTACAGCCCTTGGAGTCTACACATTCGGGTCTCTTCAATTGAAATCCCCTGGAAATAGTTGTAGTTCCCTACAATTTGTTTTTATAAAAATAACTTAATTCACTGTATATTCTATATTACAGCAATTCAGAAATTCACAGCTTTCATATAACACCAATTTTACGTTTTAAGTCCAAATAGTCTACAAGATTATCGTCTATCCCCAAGTTTTGCCTGGACTTTTCAGTGCGTGTTTCACCCCTTAAAATCTAACCCGAGTCGTTATAGCGCCCCCTGTAATCCAAGGTCCAGGGACCACCGTTTGTCCACAAGTGTCATCTCCTTATTTTAATCCTCCTTGGTTACACTCACATGGCGACACATCTGTCTTTAGGATTCACCCAAGGATTCAACAGATTTCACACTTCAGGAAGGCAAATTCTCAGTGTTGGCTATTTTTTTTTTGCTGGTTATGCACAGTTGTACACAATTCTATCTTGGCTGCTTCTGTTCAACCGACCTACAAAATATGATAATTCTGTGTAAATCTGTGCCAATAAAACATAGTAATGTGTTAATTTTAAGGATATGTGATACCACCTGTTGGACAGGTCTGCTGTTAATTATGAATTCAACGGAGAAATTACTTGTTTACTTGCGATTGTCAAAACAGCTAGGGAGGGAGGATGAGCCTAGCATGGACTCAGAAGAGATCTCTGATAAGCAAGGAGGATTTGAGCAAACAAATTGCTCAATTGTAAAATAAAAAAAAGTAAGAAAGCAAAAGAACCCTGCATGAGTGCATTGTCTCCCTGCTTTGTTAAATTTGCAAGCCACCTGAATTCTACAGAATTTAGAACAGTGAAGACCGGTTGCCTTAAAATTAGGCCAGACTGGCAATTCTAAACTCAAGAGCCCGTATTCCAGAAACTTGTTTAGCTAAACGCATTTTAAGCTTAAAATCGCCATAATTTTATATTGCGTTTAAGCAAACCGCGTTTAAATATTTTTAATCATTTGCTTACTTAAACAGAAACTTTAAACACAAGTAACATTGTTGTTATTTAAAGATGCTAACTTGGGTGTATGAAAGGCCCTATTGTGTTTTAATGGTTGAGCACACAAGGTGTATCATGGCTTTCCATAGCGTTTAAGGTGCTACACGAACTGGAGAATGATATGCACCATTGCTGTTGTCAACTGGACAGTGCAATGAGCCGTGCACTTGACGAAAACGCACAATAAAAAACACTTCTTAAACTAGCCCCGTGCCTAGTTTAAATTTCGATGCATTTTGGCTAGGTTAAAATTACGTTTAACTTTAAATTCCTTTCCGGAATTGCGATTACTTAAGTAATACGTTTATCTCACATATAAACGTTCGCTTAGCTTAAAATCGCGCTAAACACCTTTTTGGAATACAGGCCAAGGTGTTCTTCCAGCTGCTCGGGCTGCACTACCAACATTTTGACAGAGTCAGTTGTATGTACAATTCAGTACATGTACTATACTAAGGTCAATGGTTTCAGATGATATAAAAATTATAAGATTACAAAATGCCTATCTAAAAAAAAATCACTGGGCCATTTCAGTCACTTAAGAGAATGGGGCACGAAGTGCAGATCCAGATCCGCATCCGATCCGCATCTCCCTAGGCTCTTTGCATCTACACGGTAGTGATCTGGATCTGCCAATTCAGTAATACGCGTACTACACTGCGTACTACTGCTGTTGCCTCGTACGATGAACGCGTGGGTCATGCATGTCGTCTGCGCCCGTGTAGATCTGGATCTCAGATCTGGATCTCAGTGATGCGCATCGGATCTGGATCTGCGCTCCGTGTAGATTGCCCCATTGTCATTCAGGACAATGTCTCACTTGATCTGCTTTAAAGGGCCATGGTCCGATACCTAAGAGCTTTGTTCCCAGAACCCCAGATTTTACCAGAACTTTGGTATCTAAAGAAAGCTACTATTTTTCTCATTTACCCTGTGAAGTCTTAGGGCTAAACGATGATTGGTATGGAAGTTATGAGCAAAAAAATGTGTCCCATTTTGGTCGACCAATATTAATTTTTCCTTGTCTCGCACAACAAAATGGATTGAAATATCGGTGTGAAACTTAACGGATGGGGTTTTGGAGTGAAGACAATTCTTATCAAGATAAAAAAACATTATAAACTAAAATCGGGTCATCCCCCTTTAATAATGTGACAAGCAATCCAAAAGAACTGATACTTGATCAACTTCTTTGGTTTCAGAGTGGTAAATTTATGTAGTACACCAAAGAAATAACAATATGACTAGCAACCCTTTTCAATCCTGCTTGATTCTGTATCCGTTATAACACAAATCAGTGGCTTTTTAAGAAGGCTTCCCAAATGACCTGCAGCCATCTCAAAAACTACTGACCTAAGACTAGGCTTGTTTGGACTCATTTGAATGCATTTTTCATACTCATTCTGAAGACAGTCATGCAAATGTATAATTTTGACTTTTTTGAGAAAAAAAGTTCTACTCTAGCCCCTTGCAGAGTCCAAAGTGTTAATAAAACACTATTTTACTTCTGACAGTTTTAGCACACAGATTTTGACTTGCAAAACACACTTGAGCTCTGATCTTAACAACTTAATCAAAACTATGATTAAACAGCTATCCCTCTGTAAATACAGAAATTGTATCTCTGTAGGATTTCATTAACCCAATTGCATTTGTATTGCTTTTTCTAGAAGAACTCAGATTTCCTGAATAAAATTGGGAAGACCTTATGGCGGCATAACTTTTGGTGTCTCTTTCCGTCTTTGTCAATGATTTGATTGTATTTTTGGTTGAAATGTGCTCTTAAAGGGAAATAACACGCTAATTTTTAGTTTACTTATGTGATAAATTATGTTGAAATGATTCTCAACAGTGAATAATACAATAAATTAATTAGCGGTCCGAGGACTGCAATGCATGTTGTCTTTATTTCAAGGAGAAAAATTTCCTTCCAAATATCAAAATTTCTTAGGAACGTGGTTGCCAAGTTTTCCACTTTTTCCAGGCGTGTGTGTCACTTATTGAGTCAATTGTAGATGTCCTTAGTATTGACCAAAAATATTGTGCTCTTCTTATTGGTTACTTAAAGGTCCATGGTCCGATCCCCAATAGCTTCGTCCCCAGGGACCCCAGATTTTACCGGAAGTGGTCAAAATTTTGGTATCAGAAGAAAGCTACTATTCTCATTTACCCTGTGAAATCTTAGGGGTAAAGGATGTTTGGTGTGGATGTTATAAATATGAGCGAAAATATGCCCCCTTTTTGGTCGACCAATATTAATAATTTTACACAGTATTCTATGGAGATTACAAAATCATGTTTTTAGCTCTCGCTTCAAAACGGGTTGAAATATCGGTGCAAAACTTTACAGATGGGGTTTTTGGGTGAAGGCCATTCTATCAAAATGAAAAATATATAGACTTAACTTGGGTCATCCCCCTTTAATGCATAATATGTCATGTAATTAACCAATGGGAAACTTAAGTAGAATTGCAGTATAATTGTTTATAACTGAAAAAGGAAAGAATTTTGTACTGTGCCACCACCCTATGAATTCGGCAGCCTCAACAGAATAAACTGCATGTTGAAGGATGTGGTGGCAGACTACTGAATTCTTTCGTGAAGGATAATGTGCTTATATTGCACCGTCAAAACGTCAACGTTACTTCATTTCATGGCTGGGATTTTTTTTTTTTGCAGATGGACAAGAACCTACATAACCTTTTTCTGGCAATCATCGCAAATTAATTCAGTTTTCTTCAGGAGATCTGTCCTCTACAAAGAACCGATTCCCGCAATTAATTTTCACAAAGCTTGTGGGTCAAATTTGACAGGAATAAATCACTCTCAAAATTAAGGTGTTTTGCAGCATAGGGAAAGTCCGTATTTTCAATCACCTTGGAATTTATGTAATTACTCCAATTACATCTGCATGTGAAAAACTCAACTTATGAAAGAAACCAAATTTGCCTACTCTCTTGATTTCCCATGTGCACT
Organism: Ophioderma brevispina; assembly: GCA_023653785.1. Taxonomy (NCBI): domain Eukaryota; kingdom Metazoa; phylum Echinodermata; class Ophiuroidea; order Amphilepidida; family Ophiodermatidae; genus Ophioderma; species Ophioderma brevispina. Next base: position 68,150 of record JAMKCH010039826.1, read on the forward strand.
TTTTTGAAAACCTTGCTACTCAAAATACAAGCAAGTGAAGCATCTGGTCTGATGTGATAAATGGAAAAGCAAAAAAGGACTTGTCTCAAAGCTTGCATTTTTTCTTATCCCTCTGGCTAAAAGCCATGGGGATATTTTTTGACAGCAGATTCCGTGTGTGTGTGTGTTTGTGTGTGTATGTGTGTGTGTGTTCCATTTTGGTTAGGTCAACTTAGTTAGGTTGAACTTCTACAAAAATCCCAATGTCCACATTTGGCGGACTTGGGATATGGATAGTGGTGCAGTACAGAAATGGGATGATGTAGTGGTATTTGATGTAGTAGCCTTTAGGTTTGACTGAAAAATAAAACCCTGTTCTATGTGCCCAACGACTCAGATTTGACATTTCGAGATATTTTTGTGTTGGGTTGTATGTTTGACAAGAAATGAATTGGATTTTGAATTTAAAATATTAGAAATTCGTTACAGATTTTGACTGATTTGTAGTGTAATTTGTAAACATATAATAAAAAATTAATTAAACACCCTATTGAAAGGAACCCATCCAGCATAAAACTAGGTTTGTTTAAATCACCTTAGAGAAACATGTCTTTTTTCTTTTAGGCCCACCTGTCCTCCCAACCCCCTTCTTCCTCATCCCCTTTGTGCTGTTCCCTGACAACTTTTGCTCCTCCACTCTTCAATCAACACAAATTTTGCTCCTTTTGTGTCACCTAGACACATAGGGATACTTGTCCACGTTGTTTGTGATGATGTTGTCTGTTGTTGTACGTTGTTTGTCTGTTGTGTAAAAAAATGGTTAACATGTTGTTTGTAATTCCACATACTCAATGATTTCAACCAAATTGAGTCATAGGTGCAACATGGGATCCCCCCCCCTATTTGTGATGAGTCAAAGGAGCACATATCAAAGCAAAGAGTCAGTGAGGTGAGGTCAAATTATAAAGTTATAGGTTATGTGGAGGTCAAAATGTAAGATTGTGAGGTCATGTAGCGTAAATGATAAATTGATTGAAAAAGTTGAAGTTCAGTGGAACCATACTTGGTCTATGGATATTACATGGAAACCCTCATTGTTATGAGATCAAGGTCAAATATATCAAGGTCAAGGTCATATGGGCCTACATTACAAACTGCGTATGGCAGGTGACACTATAGGTCCAAGGACCGCGATGTATTTTTTGTAGTGCACCACCATTTCAATTGTAGTCTCTTGCATCCTTTACAAATATCAAGTCAGATGTGTCTTTTATAAATCAAGGTTATCACGATGGCTGATTCTGCAGATAAAGACTCCCTGTTGTGATTGCTATATAGTGAAGGAGTTATAGCAAGCAATCTTCACTGTCAGCTCAAAGACCCGCTCAAGTAAGTGTAAAGAGTTCTACTGGCTAGAGGGATCTTCTATCACCTACTTTAAGAAAATAGCACTAAAAAATAGAAAACACGGAATCATTCCACATAATAATAATACTTGTGACTAAAAGGGCAATTGCGGGCAGTTGGAAGTGACTTAGCTGTGATTTTGTAATGTTTGACATGAGCAGACAGTAAATTTAAATTATGAACCTAAATATTAGCATACATAATTATTGCTTTGCATTAATCTGTTACGACATGCAAGTCTGGTGGGAGTGCTGTAATTTTGTTTCAAACACCATAAAAATTGGGCACCTATCATGGGAATTAAGAGCAATTTTTGTTTGATCGATGATACAAAAGAATTAATATACACTTTATTAATGCCCTATAACTCAAAAATCAATATAATCAACATGATTCTTGTTTTGCTGATATGTCACAAATGCTATTTCTCATTTTTACCCCCCCCCCTCCCCCACAACCACAGGCCTATGTGATCATACAGATTAGATGGATGCCTGGATGCCAGTATGGATGGAAGCCACATAGAAACAATTCATTAACCCACTCTACAGAATAAACGGATTAGCAATCAACTTTACAGGTGGCACGATATTAGAACATGATAAGTCATGTGTTGTATACTTTTGGGCAGGTTATATAAATACTAATGAGGTCATTTGCATATTTTCAAGAAAACCCATTAATCCATCACAGAACAAACCGAATAGTCAATATATAACTTCCAACATGGCATGGTGATAGAAAATGATGAAGTTATGTGCTCATACTTTTTGGAAAGGTTATGAATATTTAATGAGCTCATTTGAATATTTTCAAATAAAATGTGATTAAACACAGTTGTGGGGCCATCTTATTTTGCACATGTTTGTGTTTATACCTTAAGTTTCAGGCAGCTAAACCGCAGGTGAGCTTATCAGATCTGAGAGGACAGATTCAAGCGGGGCTAAAAAAGAACAGTGAGTTGAAACCTCTTCCACAGGCCCTCAAATTGTGTAGTTTGGGTTCGGTTTTAGTTTTATGTAGAGAAGTCTGGCCTGTTGTTGGTCTATGTTTTTATCTTTTTGGGTTGTGTCTATGTTTTTCTTTTTTATACGTGTAATCGGTTAGCATATGGATGTCCGACAAAATTACCTAGCTGTGTGCACGCATGGCTGCGGCCATTTAGACCGAGTGCTGGTAACTGCCTGCACGGCTGTTTGAACCCATGCAATTGTCCCTCGTTTATTTCTAGAACAATTTTAAACATGTCGACCCAATTATTTTGACACCTGATATAAGTAGAGACCTCAAGCGCCTATATCTCTGCAAACATTGGAAACTGTCTGTGGAATCTTGGCATATTAGGCCTACAAATGTCATGATTTGTATGTTAGTGCCCTCTATATGCCCATTTTTCCATATAAAGCATGTAAAAGTAGATTTTAAGAAATCAATATTGTGCCTGCATGAAAATTGTATAAAATTTACCCAGAATGTAGGTAGGGAAAATAATTAAAAATCAGTTATCAAACCTGTGTCAACCATCTGACATTTTCTTATTCTGGTTTTGCATAATAAGTTACTTTCCATCCAGCTGTGGCCCTACCAGCTCTGTCTGCCAGCATATGTACAACCCCCCCCCCCCCTCCTTTAAATTGCTTTAACTACTCATCTCCAATGGCAAATCAAAGCCACTTCGTTCAGACACCCAATTTAGCTCTAAATGAGACATTTGGTACCAATTTCTGGGAGAGTTAGCTCTTTGTGATAACTATGATGTGCCACTCTGACAACGTAAAGATATCACTTTATGTTTTTATCAATTACTAAATCTTTTTGTAATGAAATCAACATGGTTTAAAAATTAAATTGGTTCATGGGTCTGACTGAAATTGTGTCATAAGCAAACATATTTTTGACAGTTTTGATAAACCTCCAGTCTAGGGCCGACAGGATTGTGATCGAAGGATATTAAAACAGATTAAAGAACCGTTTGTATAGTCTTTTTGATCAGATAGCCCTTGTTACTTGGTTGTTTTTGAGCTAGCTGTACTTGGTTTTTGACTTATGGATTAGTCTGGAGTAATCAATATCACTTGTTGGTGGATAAGTTGTGAGCTCGAACCTGGATATAATAGGTTACGGAATCCCCTCAGATATGGGTTAATTGGTATAATTCCTCTATTTGTTAGGTTATAATTCATCATTTTCTCTCTTTGGTAATTGGGTATTCACCGTATCAATTATCCTATCTAGGTCCTAATAATCCTTTAAACACCACAAAAAGAGCCTAGTTCTATTTTTTGCACTTTTTCAAGGGCTATTAAGGTGTTTTTATTATTGGGGGAATTAGTCGAATTAGTCATCAGAAAGAATTTATGCCCTTCTCTAAAAAAGGGGATGCCAACTTCATAAAAATAAAAATCCACCAAACCCTATTTTTCAGAGCTCTTTTCAAAACATTTTTCGAAAAAAAGAAAGGTGTATTTTGTTTGGTTATTCAATTCTCTTTTGAACAACTTGGTTTTGGCCTGAAACAACTTTTTAGTTCTTTATAGGTCATTCGGTGGAGGCAACACCTTTTTTATACTGCCCTTAGTGCAATTTGTCTTAGGTTTGATTGCCTGCATTTACATAATGGAATACATAAAGTGGTAGTTGCATAAAGGGAAAATGCATATTTAGATGTCTACTCGAGCTAGAAAGTTTGGAATTAGAACAATTATGATGAAATCATGACTGGAGGGCACTTCTTCCTCCCATAAACTCAAATGTTTCCTTAAAAACTGTTTGCCGAATGTTCCACCACAATAAAGCCCTTATCGATATTCAGTTTGCCCTGATTGGTGATTTTTATTCTTTCTTTCACTTAGCAGTTTTGAAAGCTAAGACGCTACACTTTTAAATCACCAGTATGTCTTGAAATGTGATGTATAATTTTTTATGTCCAGCATTTGGGTGGACATTATTAGTAATAAGGAAGAGAATTTTAGAATGTGGCGTACTTATTTATCCGAACGGTGTTTGCATGGGATGAAAAGTACTGTACGGACCCGAGTATAGTCCCACCTGTTTTTAACCTGAAAGTAGCTTGAATTTAGGGGGTGGGCATTATCATGGATCTCCATCTCCTAATGAGTGCAAAATGTCAGCCTTTGCAGCACTAAACTTATTCCATTTTGTCAGTGTCAATGAAGTGTGTGAGCACAGTACCTGTAAAAAACTAAGAATTTGTCATTGCTTGCGTTTGTGTGTGTTAGTCTTGTGCATTTAATTTTTAAAAGTGTACTCATGTTAAAAAGCATATTAGCACATTTTTTTTTTTGAATAGCGCCCCCAATTTTTCAAAAAATTGAGATTTTTACATCTGTTGCAGCCTTGGTAACTGGGCTATTAAAACTATACCTGTGAATGGTTAAGCATTCGAAAATGTCTGTGTGTCATCAAACGAAGGAATTTTGTAATTAGAAATAATATTATCAGGGATCCCGATAATAATTCAACGCGCTGGCTGGGAAATGGCTTACCAATGTGAAATAGCCGGGAAATAGCATCATGTACTTGTCATACGCTCATCCCTTTCGTGTTTTAATGGTTCAGCGCAGTCAAGTAGAGGTAATTTTCTCGAGTGGCACTATTTTCATCATGGCGACCTAACGTATCACTAATCATTGGCCCTGATTGTTGATTTTTTATTTCTTCTTTCCACTTAGTAGCATTTGGAAGCTAGAAGGCTCCACTGTATCACAGTATTTTTTCTTGAAATGTATGTAATTTTGTGTCAGCATTGGGTGGACCTTATTAGTAATAATGAAAGATAATTTTAGAATGTGGCGTACTTTCCTAAAGTGTTGCTGGATGAAAGTACTGTACTGACCCTAGTATAGTCCCACCTGTTTTTTACCTGAAATTGCCTTGAATTAGGGGTGGATTATCATGGGATCTCCATCCTACTAATTAGTGTCAAATGTCAGCAAGCCCTGTTTGTTTCCCCCCAGCCTAACCTTCTTTCCAGATGTATTTTCAGTGTCCAAATGAGTGTGTGATCAACAGTACCTTAAATGAACTAAAGAAATGTCTCATTGCTTGCGTGTGTGTATTGGTTAGTCTTCGTGGCATTTATTTTAAAGTGTACTCAGTTAAAGCATATTAGCACATTTTTTTGAAGAGCGCCTCCACTTTTTAAAAAATTGAGATTTTTACACACTGTGCCTTGGTACTGCGTATTAACTAACCTGTGATGGTTAGCTCGAAAAGTCTGTGTGTCACAAACAAGGAATTTTGTATTAGAATAAATTATATCGGGATCCCGAGTAATAATTCAACGGCTGCTGGAAATGGCCTTTCCAATGTGGGGAAAAAATAGCCCGGAAATAGCGTCATGTACGTGTCTACGCTCATCCTTAGTTGTTAATTGGTTTCAGGCAGTCAGTTGATGTTTTGTCTCGAGGTGGCACTATTCACATCATGAACGGACATAACGTAGCATTTCACTCTGCGTTAAGTCCAATCTTGGATCCCAATTCTAATTACAAAATCGCTTATTTTTGATAAATACGCATTTCTTTAGCTCTCCCGTTCGCTGTTATAGTTTCCTAGACAATTATCAACGTCACTGTGGTCCCAAATAATCACTTTTGAAAATTGGGGGACGCTCTTCAAATGTTCATTTGCTTTACTTGTCTGCTGGATCTGGACAATTTCTTAAGAGTGGTTATGGGGAACTCAAACTGAAAGGTGTTTACAATCAATTGGATTCAATTCAGCAAGAGGGGCTCTTTAGTGGCCGTGTGTAGAACTATGTGTGAAAGCCTGTGCCCAGCTTTATGGAGTATGGGACATGTCCGCACGTGAGCGCATGGCCGGGCACGGATTTATGAGATATCCCTCCCATCTCATCTTTTGTTCGATTTTTATGACACTTGGATACGAATGGTCCTTGGTAGTGTCCCAATGTTGTGACTTCCTGTGACCTTGGTGACCTCAATGTGACCTTTGGTCCCAAAAAGGTCAGAATTTAAAATTGGCTTGGTGTTAATCCCCTATGTCTTGATCACTTTTCATGACAATTGGATCCAACAGTCACTGCGTAGTCCCCTTGTTGAATGACCTCAGTAGTGACCTTTTTCCCCATTCGCAACTGTTACGGCAGATTACACATTTTTTGGTTCTGTGAATGCTGTGTTTTGGATGATTGTGCGTAGCAAAATCCGGCATATGATGCCAATGTAAGGGAGTAAACGTATGTAAGGACTTGTGTGTGGGTCTGGACACAAAAAGGTCAACATTTTGCCATAACTTTTTTTTCCAGATAGCTCTCAGAGTACGCCCAACTTAGATATCTTTGTAGGAGGGCACAAAGCCTACTAACCAATGGAATCCCTTCCCACCAGGGTCCTCCCCCCGAGGGTCTGACAGGGGGTGGGGAAATGGTAAAAAAAAGTCAACATCTCACAAAAAGGTAAACATTTGCCATAACTTTTTTTCCAGAATTGAGCTAGAGTACCCAAACTTAGATTATATTGTAGGAGGACACAAGCCCCTACTAACCAGGTAAATCTATTCCCCCAGTGTCCTCTTGGTCTGACAGGGGGTGGGGAAATGCAAAGGTCCACATTTCCTTCCCAAAATCAAGTCACATCTTTTTTCTAGATGAGTTAGAGTAGCCAACTCATAGAATTTTAGTCTATATACTGAAAGTGTTTACCTCTGCCTTTCTCGGCGAACCGCTAACTGCCCATAGCGGGTTTTGTTGAGGTTTTGGGTCCAACCTTCCACTTAGCTTCAGTGCCTTCCATGCAGGCTACTGGCTTATGGCCTTTTTTGTTCTCCAACTTCTGCATCAAGTATGACTATACACGAATCCGACGGCGACTATTATCGCCCTTACGCCGTGGGCGGCGCCCTCACCATCCGCCGTGACTGGGGGGCATCTTTTCCATTTCTCGTTATACACCACATTTACGTTGACATTTACCACAGATCGATAATTTTGAATCCAGTTCTGACGGCAAACCAACACTATTTCACACTGTTTCCATTTTGTATCTCATCATGGGCTGCTCAGGAAAAAATGTACAATTTCTTGCTGCACAAATAGCGATAACAAGTTACAAAATGGAAACGAACTGCGTGCGAAGTCCACTCGCTAATGACACAAATGATGAAACAATCATCGTATCATTTCAGTCTAATACCACATTGTAACTCGTCGGTCATTTTCATTCACGTGTACTGATAATCCAGGCGTAGCACATTCCATGCACAAACGAGACTAATGTTTGTTCAGATCTCCGAAGTTGATCACATAGGCACGGAAGTGTCCTTTCTCAAACACCAACACCAACCCCCGCAGTCGGAAGATGTCACTTTTTTCAGCAAAATCGATCGGTCTTTGTGAACTATTCAATTTCAAATATATCCAACATTCTACATTGTTTACTTTTATTTTTGTCTGGATGTTTTGAATTTTACGAACAATTATTTTTTTGTTAAAAAAAGACAAAACTTAAAAAAAAAATATTTTTAACACTTAAATTCTAACCATAAGCGTTCATATTCTTCTCATCACACAGCAAAGTGGGCCTAGATACCTTCAATTTTTAACAACCAGTAAGACCCTTGCCCTGGAATTCCAGTTAGGCCCGTCCCTGACTCATCCTTTCTAAATTTCGCATTGGAAATAAACGGTGAATATTGTTAACAATTGCAAAAAGGTAGGTTGTAAATTCTATTATCATGTTATGGGGCTTATTATGGCTTCGTTAAGCATATGCGCGTTCTGTATGTGTGTTTGGTGTCCGGGATGCCCCCCAGTAATGCCGGCGACATAGAGGGTGTCGCTTCGAATGCGTCCCGTCGGATTCGTGTATACATAACCTGTTCACCCATATTATTCAACGCCCAGAGCTACCACTACCCAGTGAGAAAAAGCAATCCGCCAACCGCATTGGGCCGTTTACAGATTGTTTGTGGGCCCGCCAGCTACAGCTGGCCAGGACCACTTAGCAGCCGTTGTGCGGTGTATGTGGGAGGTGTGGAGGGTGTGTGTATGTGTGTGTCACAACTTGGTCAGTTTTTTAAATTGACCTCAATGAAAGTTTAACTTCAATGGAACCAAACTTCTTTCATAGGTGCCAATGGGATCCCTCATAAATGTTTGAGATGTCAAAGGTCATATGTGAAAGGTCAAAGTCATGTGAGGTCAAGTTGAAAAATGGGCTTAAAAACATGTACAAATTGATCTAAAAAATTGAAAACTTGCAGTTTCAAATTTGAACCAAACTTTGTGTCATAGTGCACCATGCGATCCCTCCTATGTTGATGACATCAAAGTTCACGTGCAAGGGTCAAGGCCATGGGGCGGCCCACACTATATTCTTTGAATATAGCGAGCGCGAAAGCCGAGCACCGCGAATTCTAGTTTTATGTTAGCCCGATCGGAGGATTTATTTTCACCAGTTTCAGCTGAATAGGTCAAATGACTCATTAACTATGATGGATGTTCAAATGCCTGGTTGTGTCACTCTTCCTATTCAAAGGCATCATGCATGAATCGTTCCCATAGTCCAAAAAATACCCCCTTTTTCGCGTGGGTTCAAGTACATTCTCAGCATTTTGACGCCTTTTTTACATGACAACGGGTACAACTATAACCTTTAAACAACCCTTTTTTTTCTTTCAAGTCACTTTTACAAATCACCATGGCGTACCAGTGGGGGCCGGGGGGGGGGGTGCAGCTGGTTCCCGCGGAGTTGTCCCAGGGAGTTGTCGATTATTTTGGGGTAAAAACTGACAAAAATGTAATCTGGATAAATTAAGCGTAGAAAGTGTAAGATTTCTAGGATTCACTTTTCGTGTTCACCCAAAAATATAACCCTTTTCAAAATACGAGTAATTCCACCTCGTCGACACCAAAGGACCTTTTTTACAAAAAAATCGCAGTACAATTTATGTTCGCGAACTACTTCAAATCCCCCTTTTTTTTTTTGCGAAAGGGAACGATCAAGCGTACACATGTTCAATATGAGTGACACCACCGGGCAAATAAGGCCAAATGTTATGGAGTTCACCCTGTTTTATCATACTACCAAGTTTGAAGAGAATTCTAACCGAACATAACGTAGTAAACATTTTTAAAAAAACCCCCAATTTTCAAAATTAATATTTGTGCACGTTACGTTGGTAATTGGCTAGGAAGCTATACCTGCAAACGAGAATACTCAAAAATGCGTATTTATCACAAAATAAGCGATTTTGTAATTAGATAAGGATCTCAATTGGACTTAACGGCAGAGCTGGAAATGCTACTTTTTATGTATACCGTCCATAATGAATAGCGCCCCCTTGAGAAAATAACCTCTAACTTGACATTTGCCCGCCCTATTAAAAACAACCTAATGATTGGCGTAACACGTACCATGGCGCGATTTCCCGGCTATTTCAATTGGAAGGCCGTTTCAGCAGCCGTGAATATTATCGGGGATCACCCGTAATAAATTATTCTAGTACAAAATTCCTTCTTGTGACACGTAACATTTTCGAGATTAACCATTCACCGGTATAGTTTACTAGCCATTTACAATGCAACCCGGTGTAAAAATCGTCAAAAAAATTTTTTTGAAAAATTGGGGGCGCCTTACAAAAAATGTGCTAATATGCTTTAAAGGGTTAGCAGCGATAATTGTTAGAGAATAAAAAATGTGGAAATTCAGTTTTTAACTTCTAAATCAGGATAGGTGGTACAAGTCCTCTAATGCTTTAATGTTGAAACAAACCCCCAAATAGTGAATAAAAATGAAGAAAATTTTGAGGATCTTTTTCTGACCAGTCGCCTGCAAATAAACATACTGCGATGGTGCCTCAAAATCTACACTATCTGATTGCGGTTTACACCAGTACAAAATACCAAAGATCATAAGTTTGTGTGTGAGGTCACCTGTATTGATCATGGCAACATATCACGCTGAAAATCCGTGCTATACAGCGGGAAAGGCTTTTATTTGAGATCTCAAGTCGGAATTTTGATACGCCACGTATAGAAATTACAATCGGATAAAAAGTCTGCACTTGCTTTAGTTTTTTTTTTTTTTTAGATTACTGTAGTCCAAAGTTTTAAATCCGTTTTGTCCCCGTTAACGCGGGTGGCCGGATACACTTCACTCGACCAATCTGGCGCTGTTAGGAATTATTGGAGCAAAGATAATTGACCGGTTTCCCAAAAAATCCCATTTTTTCGGCAGTGGGCCTAAGCCTTTGGGCACCAAGCCCCCCATGCACGCTGCAGCAATGCATCATTTGCTGGATGGCCCCATTAACTCTCCAAGCTGAACGCCCTGTAGGTAGATCTTCTTGTAATATCCGGATTTCAAGCCAACCACTTGCAGGTTATGTTCGCTACCCTGCCATAACAAATGTAAAAATACGAATGTTGGTGCCTTTATTTCGATGTTTCGGATTAGCAAATCGCTGCTACTCCCTTTAAATTGCCTGTTTTTTGTTATGAACAATAGCTAGGTCAAAGTAAGGCAGAAAAGTTGTTTTGTTAAGTTTCTTTGAGATGTTTGATAAATTACTTTTAACTGAAACACACTGTACTTGTCAATAAAAAATCCATCTGCACACAAAGAAGGTTAGCCAATCAGCATTTGCAACGAAGCCACACCGCCACTGATTGTCCATTGCTTTCTACCGCAAATTAATGACACAAATTGTCCTTATTCTCTGAATGGTTAGCCTTCCGTTTTCATGAAAAGCCTTCCATTTAAACTTCAAATTTTCACATCTTTCTGCAGTACCACTCTTATATGTCGACCTTTTTCTACTTTTTTCTGTACAAACTGTCGACTACGTTTATATTTTGTGTGGTAAATTAGTATCTGAAAAGTTACTAACCATTACTGCTAGCTGTTAGTATTGAGTATTCACCATTCCAATCAACACCCAATTACCTCCTATTGAAAAGGGTTAAGAGCAAGTCCCCATAACCCGTTGAAGGTTGTGGATTTGAATTGAGTGCTATGAGATAAAATGGTCAAATTTAAAAAAGTAAAATTTATAAAATTTTCAATACAAAAGAATTTCGTTAAATTAATTACAATGATTTGTTATGTTTTATTGATTGACTTAATATCTATCCTGACCTGTTGATTGTTTATTTAATTAAATCATTTACTGATAACAAGAGTGTGTGTAATAGTTACCATTTCATAGTCAAAAAGAAGTTGTGCGCCCGACCTATAATTTCTTTAGTAAGATATTCATGAGGCTAGTTACAGTGTGTAGTGGAAAGTAGGTAATGATGTAACCAACAGACCGCCACAAGCAATCCGAGTTCTACACATAACACCGGCAGTCTCAGACACTATAATCGGTTAATTTTTTTACATTTTAAGATAATGCTTGACCTTGATTGAGCTAGGGAATTATGTTGCTGCAAATCAATTACTTATGTGAGGTAATCTTCATGTAAAACAGTCTTGACTTGAAGAGAGGCTTAGAGTACAGTTTGTGGTAACTTCAATGCATGTTTATGCTCAAATCATCCAACGAAGGTGACCTTAAAGCAGTACCGCAAAACATTTTTTGATGAGACACCCCAATCTTCAACAATTTGAGATTTTGCAGAGTCGTGGGTTGACAATTGTTTTGTAAACTACTACCTCTGCATATTTTTTCATAAAAGAGTTATTTTGTAAAAATAGAATGCCAAATTTCTGTCTGTCCGTCCATTGTGAAACTAGTTGCCACCTCAAAGCAAATGACCTCTAACTTGACTTTCCTGAATCAACGGAACAATGGATGACCATCGACTGTACATGGCACTATTTCCTGCTATTTCATATTTTCCAGCAGCTGTTGAATTATGACGGGATCTCCTAATTATTCTAATTAACAAAAATTCCTTCTTTTGCCGATACATACATCTCGTCTTTACCATTTATTGTATAGTTTACTACCAGTACCAATGCACTGTGCAAAAATCACTCAAATTTTTGGAAATTGGGGGTGCTCTTAAAGTGTGTTGTTGTTGCTTTAATATTGGGCAGAAGGGCATCTTGTTTAGCTAAGGCCATAACGTCATTATTGTGTGGCAAGCTTAGCTTAGGTATTTGGGAACAAGGGTCTACTGTCTATCGGGTCCACCAATTAACTTGAACCGCGTTGTATACGGCTGTCCCCAAAGAATTGAAATTTTTTCTGCTAATCAGTATGTATTACCAGAGGGGCCCCCAATCATTTGCATCGGTGTTAAACAAAATCTGAGCATTGGATTTTTTTTGCCCAGAATGACCTTGAAATCCTTATCAGAGCTGTAGCGGTGTAACTAAAAGTCGGAACCTATACAATATACCTGTTTAATCCTTATATGAGAAAATAAATATTGTGTACATTTAAACACAATTTGATTTGATTTCAAATTTACCCTTTAACTAAATTTCCCCCTTATTTTAACAAAGTTCCCCACATTTCCAAAGGTTTGACCCAAGATATTCTGATTCGCACCTTTCAAACTATAGACAAACATCTTCAAACCTTCTGCCCCAAACTTCTAGGATTCTCATTTATAACCCTGCTATTAAGATTAATACAAACATATGGGAACAAGGCTGCATGTGGCTCATAAGTAGCTCTCTACACACGCCTAGTGATGGAGTTCATCCACAATTGCAGCCCGAGCATAACAACAGAAGACTGTGTTTAGTCCGACACACGTGAGACCGTTTTAAGACAATATGATTTGTATACATGACGGATAACAGGAGTTTTTCAGACTCCCATGGGTGTATCAAATCACTTTTTCCTGATTGACAGCATAATCATTGTAAATTTCCTCCATTACTCTGTGGAATAACGTCTTCCTTTTTACTTTCTTGAAGCCAACCCGTAATGAAGAAAGTAATTAAGGAAAGACGCCGGTAGCTGCGAATGCCCATGCCAACTGTGTTCATTAATTAATGTTCATATAACGAGAAGATTTCTGTACATGATAGGTTACTAAATGACAAGACACTTTTGAATCTCTTCCTAAAAATTAAATATTAACAGTATGTGTGTGCATTTATGGTATGGTATGGTTTGGTCTGCTTCAAGTAAAGCAAAAGCAAAGAATGGCTCCAGAGATGTGTGATACAGCATTTTTGCCAGACCTTAAAATCCATCACTGGGCTAGTGGGATTAGTCTAGTCTACGTAAGGCAAATATTCTTAAAGATGAATGAAACTTGTTACGTTTTACCACTTGTTTTATTAATGGGTTGCTCCTGAGTATCTTTACCTGATATTGATTTGTACACATTCAGACGACTCATCCACCATTAATCTCGTTCATTTTCTGATTTTACTTGTTTACATGTTCCAAAAACCAACAGTCATTGGGAACACCAAAGCCTTCTCTGGGGCAGGGCCACCGGCTTGGAACACTTCTCCCAATTTTTGTAAGAGAAGCACCATCTCTCGATGTTTAAACAGAGGTTAAAACTAACTGTTCTCATAATGGTCTGTGCACACCATTTCATTGCTTCTGTTGAACCATTACTTTCATGCCTTTTGCTTAGTTGGTATTGCGCCTTGAACTGTGTAAAGGCGCATTATTAATATATATTATGTATGTTGTAAAAACTGGGGATTAGTATTTCTAACTGGCTCTGAAAATGAGCCAATAATTATCTGCAACTTGTCTTGGTTTTCTCTAGGGAAGAGTCACATTTAGGATATTGGTAGAGGAAATCTTCCAAGATTTTTATTTGGGAAACTTCAGTCTTGTGAAGTAGAAGTAGGAAAGTGAAAAAACATATTGAGGCTGTAGGGTCCGTGGTTGGAGCTCGTGATCTGACAAGGTTGGGGTTCGAGTCCTATTTGGCCACCTGTTGTCTGCACTTGAGCCTGTTGAGCAAGGGGACTTTATCCGTGCTTGCTTCTCACCCAGTGGGTGAATTGGAGGGCTGTGCACTGAACCGAATCATCATTGAATTCCACCCCTCTTTCATAATCTCTAAAGCCTATGATATACTTCACGTCACACGGGAGCGATTCTGCTATCGAGCATGTGTAAACTTGATCTGGTCAAAATCCGGTATTGCACATGGCCAATCGCTTGCTGCGGACTGGAAAAGTATTAGTGTCTCTTGGGCTTTAGGGTGTAAATGAATTAAAGTTTAGGTGTTATGCCACTGACCGACTACACATGGATAGCGGGCTGTCGCACAGTTGAATGTCGCCGAATGAAACAACAGGAGTTGCTTTCGCCTTGGCAATATGGCAGGAAACAATGGCATTACACCTGCTGGGCACATATTCCACACAGATGTTCTATTGTTATACAAAATGCCTTTAACTTTGACGAAGGTTGTATGCATTGTTTCCCGCATATTGCATAGCCGGAAAAAGCAACTTTCCTGTTTTCACTCGGCAACTCAGACCGCTTATCCATGTGAGATGTCAGTGTTCATACTTAGACGAGTTCTGAATTGGCATTTCGAAAAATGATTATGTCTACATTTTCCTATGATCAAAAACCTTTCACATAGCGGGGCACCCAGGTTTATTGATTTTTTTTGGTTTCAGACATGTGGAGTCTATGTTTGAGTAGTTATTTTATGTGTCTGCTGCTTGAACAATTTGAAATAATTGAATAAACTTGTATGATAGTAAAACCTCAGCAGTAAAAAGTTCTGATTGTAGGTCAAAAGATGGCTTCATTTCAAAATGATATGGAAATTTGAGGGTTAAATAATGTCATCCAGATGTAATTAAGTGTTTCATTTAGAAAAATTATTTAACACAGTTTTGCAAACAATGAAATGAATATCGACTGAAGGTTCAGCACAACTTTCTCATCTATTGTGATGGCTGAAGTTTGAAGTTGTCCATGAAACTGAGCAAATTTAAGATGCTGCGGAAGTAAGTATCATGATGCTCTTGTTTGAAAGGCATTATATGTCTTTACGAATATTAAACAAATCTTTGAAAGGACTCCCTGCACTCATTTACCTTACAGGTCATGGAATTAACTTGATTATGCTTAATTCTTAATGCTTACAGCATTTGTTCACAGCCTTTTTTTTGATGAATATTCACTATAACTATAATCTTTGCTGGAGGTAAGCATAATCAGGTGGAGTGTGAAAGCAATCCCATAAGGCATGGTGGAGTTAGACTGAAGTCATGTGACTCTACAGAGTGACATTTATCAACATTGACAGGGACTTGACTGTTAAATGAATCTTTGGGGATACTTCGTATTTGGATAGATTTTCAAGTCACAAATATTTGAGTGAGAGGTCCTTTCTGGACAGACAGATATGCACTTATGTGAAGAGCCAGTGTTGGATGAATTGACATGCTTGAAATTATAATAAACCCTTAAAGGCTCACTCAGAGAGTAATTAAAATTTAGTGTTTTTGTGTGTATAATTAAAAAATAATCAACTAGAACTAAGATAATAACCTAAAATGCTAAATTCCAAAGGTGGAGATGGAATTGTATCTTTTTATTTTGATGTAAACGTTTATGTAGTTTCAAAGTACCATAGGCTACTGTGTTATAACACCAATTTGAATCTGTAATTTTATTACAAAGTGTGGGTTTCTATATGAATGATATAGATTTCAGCTTAGCTATTTCACACCAGAATTAGTATTGTGGACAAGGCATTAATATGCAAAACACAATTGTTAGAAAATTGAGGGCGATATCCTCAGGAAATCAGAGTCGGCCTTTAATCATATTTTAGCACTACTATTCCACGGTATAGTTTTTCAAGACAATTACCAAAAAATAATCAATGGGGGGGGGGCACTCTTAAAAAAATGTCTGTTTATTATTGCTTTAGTATCTCCTAGAAAAAGTACAACTCAGGTGAGAGTGGTATAGACTACTTGGTAATTAATAAAAACGTGCATGCATTATGGATGGTAAAACCATAAACACCAAGTGTTTCTATATATTTTTTTTATAAGATATAACAATATTCCTTTTACTAGATGTTCTATAGGATGATGTTCCAGCAGCAATCCCTTTCACGATCTGGACGTAAAAGTAATGCCATGGGACGTCAAAGTGACAGAGTAACTAGGTACTTTGAAGGCATCTAGCAACATGGTAGTGTTTGGGTTTTACGTCATCTGACTGTTTTGGGCATGTCCAATAGGCCAACTTCATATGATAATCCGACTGGCACTCCTGAGTCTGTTAGAATGGTCGTCAATTAGATGCCTTGCCCCTAGAGCAAGGGTACGTGCCATCCCCCATTTTTAAGTCACTGTGGGGCCACGTCAAGTTAAACTCAATTTTAGTTCATCTTTCCCTTCCAGAAAGTGCTGCCCTCATATGGATGAGGATAAACGCACTGCGTGAGTGAGCATGCGTTGCATCAATGCAACAGAAGTTGAATTCAGGTGCAAGTATTTACAGTGCAAGTAAAAACTGGTAGAAGATTACTTCAATCAGCTTCCTCATTTGCAAGATTTGAAGGCATGAGGGATGGTTATGCAGCAGGTCACTGCAGTTGTCCAATCCAGGATGGTTCTTGGTGAAGAAGGAGCTCGCATACACTGAGGCTACAGTATGGAATATTGAGCGGAAACTGTGTCCTCTGGTTGACAGTTGATAGGTGAGTCAGATAACACTGCCAGGAGATTCCACACAGTGGTTTCTGATTTATAACATCATCAACAGTCGATTTTGGTAGCGACGTTTCTGTAGTAATGACCACTGGAGATGTTCGAGCATGGTTGTAATGCTACTTGATCTTCTGAAGTACACCCATAACGAAGCGAGACGAGCTCCTTTGGACTTGCTCAATCTTGTTATATTCCTTGGGTAGGTGGTGGATCCCATGAGGTAGCTGCATATTCGACAGTTGGTCGAATGAAGGTGGTATAAACAGCTTCCTTGACTTTCTCTGACTGCTTCGATTCAGTTCCTGGAGAAAATGCCCTGGTGCATTTGCCTTTTTGGTTTATGGGGTCGACATGGACATTAAGCTTAATTTGAATCGACATGGATGCCCCAGGTAAATTTAGCAGCCTTGACAACCTCCAAGACATGACCATTGGACGGGTATAGAGCAGGGATGGGGTGCCTCTTGTTGGTGATTGGCACACCTGACACTTTGTAGATTGAAGCGCATCAGACATTTGATGCCCATTCCTTGAAGCGTCCAAATCCTTCTGTAGGCTGGTCCCGCATCATCAGAGGAAGGATGTGTCTTATATACACGCTGTCGTCACAATAACCTTTTGTTGAACTCTGAGATGCGTCTGGGTGATCATTGATAAAGATCAAGAAAGAATGGGACCAAGCACTCCCTTGTGGTACACAGACGAAACAGTGGTTTTGCTTTGCTTCCTCGGCCATCAACAAGGACGCTGCGTGCGAGTAGTGGAAGGAAAAGCAGATATCCATTCCAAAGTCTTGCCTCTAATGCCATAGTGCTGGACCTTTTTCAGTAGATACATGTGCGAGGTACTTTGGTCGAAGGCCTCTCGTAATCTAGAAAGACCACATCTATTTGCGACTTGTTAGTCTATTCCCTTCGCAAGGTCATCCATACATGCAGATGAGTTGTGTTTCACATGATCTTTGCTTGCGAAAACCATGTTGGGGTCTGACAGAATGGTTATTGATGGAGAATGTTGAATCACGCACAATGTATGATGTGTTCCACAGTTTTACCAGACGCACAGAAGTGTATTAATAGGTCCTGTAATTGGCAGCGTCAGAACGGCTCCCTTCTTGAACAAAGGAACAATATGTGCTTTCTTCCACTTGAACGTAGGCACTTTCCCCTGGTTGATTGAAGCTGAAAAAGAAGTGTCGCGGCTGGAGCAATCTCCACAGCAGTTTGTTTCAGGAGCATAGTAGGTATCCCGTCTGCCTGTGGCAGGAAGGGTTCAATGTGGCCATGAGGTTACCCCTTCTTACCCACAATAATGATTTTCCATATAATGGTAGTCCTGGTCATCTAGTTCAGGAAGAGGAGTGCCGCTATCAATTGAGAATCAGATGTAAATTGTCTGTTCAAGAATGTTGGCTTTGCATTTGGGGTCGTAGTGTAGAAACGCCTTCTTTCAGTGGTGCCACTCCGATGTGATCACATCGCTTAGCTTTCACTAAAGCGCCCAATTTCTTATTCCTACCACCTGCTTGTTCACTTGATGACATCATGAACATATTGTTTAGCGCGTTAGCACACGTTTTGAGCCATCCTTTTTAGGACTGAACGAGTCCAGTCCCTGTTTTGGTATTTGTGTTACGGCCTTTCTTGACAGTCACAACCTTTGCGTCTGCGATGCGTTTGTTTCTGTATTGAACCAAGGTTGATTGACTCTTGTTGATTACTCTTAATAAGTTTAAAACTTATATAAGACCTCTTGATGAAAATAAATATTCTGCTCTTTTATGTGTTATGCTTAACCGTCGGTATGCGTGGTCGAAGGTCTAGGCAACCAGTTTTCCCACAACCAGGAGAATGTGAAACAAAATTTGGCATGGTCTTAGACACTACAGCTCTACATTTTGCACATCTGCAAGAAACACATGAGGCCCAGCAGCTCGATTTACAAATCCCCCCCCGAAAACCCCCCCATTATTAGTACCTTTAATCATAACCTGTAGATATTGTGGGGAGATGGCCAGAGGCAAATCTCCAGGCGAATCCCCAATTTGTAATTTGGTGCCAGCTTTTATACTATCCACACTTGCCACCCATTCCAACACATAATCTCATTGGCTAACTGTGCATCGTACCGCTAACCTTGGTCACCCCTGGTGTAGAGTGTAGAGAGTCATGACTTCCTCTTTTACCAAGCGCCCAATTTCAATTTTTTCCTGAGGGGGGAAGATAGGGTAGCAAGAAAACGGAGTAGGTTAAACAGAAAAAGCCAAAACAGAAGGCTGGAGGGAAGCGGTAGGTATAGAGCGGAGATTGACTCACTTTTCCCATGAAATTGGTCGGAATTCCTCACTGAAGCACAGTCACTCATAATTGTAAATTTTCTGGCTTGCTGACCTTGCCAGGCCGACAAAGTTTTTAAATTCAGTCAGTTCACAAAAATTCTTAGGGGGGGGACAATCAGTAATTTTTTTCAAGCACCAAACAAGACAAAGTAACATAGTGCAATATACTGGTTCTGAGCTACGACATCAACCCGGTAGTCCTGGGCAACCAGTCACTTTTCTAGATCTACAGGCACCTGGCCCCTGGTGCAGCAATAAGTCATTCTCTTTTCTGCAAAAATAGGGGGCATTCTGGTGCACCCCCTCCAAATCCACCCTATGGTAGTGGAATGGGCTTTTTACTCAGTGGGTGGGGGTTAGTACATGAAACACGCATATCATTGTTTGGTTGCCTCTCTAATATGAGACGATATTCGATAGTGCGTCGTTTCCAATTGTTTGCATTCGCATGTATAAGGTTTACGCAGTGCACCAGCTAGTCGGGTTGGTTCATTTTTACAACGGGAGTCTTTTTCGCCTTTTCTAAATATTTTGAAAAAGAAAATATTTTTGTGTTTAAAACACAAAAACTAATAAAATTAGAATAAAGATAGGATTTGTTGTTTTGCATATCGTATTGGGCTGCCCATCCACTATGAACATTATTAGATCGAGTCCCGCTGCGGCCAAATGTGTTGTGCACTTGGGCAAGGCACTTTAAACTCGCTTGCCTCTCTCCACCCAGGAGTGAAAATGGGGAAGCTGTTAGGGGGAATACACAATAAGTGGCTTTGATAGTAGTGCGCTATTTGGCCCTGCACAAACCTTAATTAAGCGACACGAATCTGATGATTTCCTGATGGCATCGTAATGATAATAGGTCCGCACGCTTTGAATCCTCAGGTAAAAAAGCGCAATATAAATCCCGCTATTTTATTTATTTATTAATTCTTATATTAATTATTAGATAGGCAAAACACAAATCCCATCTTTTATCTCTAAATAATTGCCAGAATAACAATCAATGATAGTATGCAGCAGCAACAACTAATTAAAAACCCCTTCTATGTATTTGAGGTATTATTAATCTGATTCGGAAACCAGTGGTCCAATGGCCTCAGTTATATGAAGTTCAGTGACGTTCTTTCCCAAAAATTAGCAACCACTGAACCTTGAAATCCTTGAGAGAAAACAGTAAATTTTTGGAAAAATCAATATAGAGTTCAATCCTTGAATGATTGCGGTTGAAGAAAATTTGCGCTCTCTCCAAGAATCTTCAAGAAGAACCGCAAAGTAAATTGGACTGTGTATAATACTGGTAAATTCCGATGATATCTGACTGGGTTGGAGATAAATACCATTGCAGTACAGTGTTCCACTGTCCTTAGTGTGGGGCTGTGGGCTATAGAGAGAATTTATCATATGGTTAGTGGGTATTTGTACTTGACATTAGACGGGTGTAGCCAGGATTCTGGGCCCTAGACAAGGTTTTTCCTGTCACTCTGTATACAGTAATTTGGAAAATCATACGGCTAAGTAAAAAATAAAACATTTTAGCATTTTTTTTCAAAAAAGGGGAAGAGGGACTTTTTATCTGAAAATAGATGAAAATGTCTATATTTTACCATATATTTAGCATACATTGTAGTGGCTGCACTTCATTAAAAAAAGAGGCGGCCATGTTTTACTTTAGTCGGGTAGACCCCTCCAATTATCATACATTCTATTTAAAAGTGCATCTTTTACATTAGCAAACTTGTGGGAAGCATCTCAATTTCTGCAGTATCAAGTTGTGACTGAAATGTTAAAAAAATAAAAATAAAACTGAAAGTGCCCTGGAAAAGAAAGCTGAAGGATATGCTAAACATGTATTTCAGGGGTTCTCAATTATTTTCGCTGAAGGGCCAGAGAATGTCAAGCATATTTGAAAGTTCCCTACTTGAGGGCCAAATACAACTGAATTTCTTACTAAGTTTCTCTTTATATATTTGAGCAAGTCAAGGGCCAAAAAATCAATGATTTGCAGGCCGGATTTGGCCCGCGGGCCGCCTATTGAGAACCCCTGATGTATTATTTTGACTAGGCCTAACCATCCTGCAACGTACAGGGAAAAAAGCATGGGAGAAAGTCCGGGGGAACAAAAATGAAGGGGGAAACCGAGGAAGTCGATGGGCAGGAGTGCAGGGATGGCGTCATATAAAAGATGTGTTGGACAGTGGCTAGAAAACGTCCACAATTTTTAATACTTGGTTTTTTACTTAATCGTGTTTGAATTGAGTCTGCAATAATAACAGGAAAAATGTGAATTTATTATTTATTATTGTTTACATTGTCTAGATTTCAGTTTTCAATCATTTTAAAGCTAATTATTGTGGTCCAAACTACTGGGCCTTGGGACTGAGTCCTTGGGTACATGAAGGGCCCACAGACATATCCATTATTCAATTTCATTTTGTTTACAATGTTTATTTTTTATGTTTTATTTATTTTTTTTGATAGTCGTAGGGTCACCCTAGTCCCAGGATCCCCTACAGACATGTCATGTGTTGCTGTGCCCTGAATTGTTTTGAAACCATATCAGCTTCGTCTAATCTGCCAAATGAATTCTAAACCAAAATGACGTGCCAGATGTAAGGTTTTGATGTTGTTATTAATGAACAGTGTGTGCAAGCTGGTTGAATTCCTGGAAATCAGCTATGTAATTGACACAGTTGATTTTATAAAAAAAAGATATTAAAGGCTGACCTCAGAGATTTCGGAATATAATTATTTTGTGTAGTAATTAAAAATAGTCCTCTAAAACAAAGATAGTCACCTGTTTATGCTTAATTTCCAAAGTTATAGATAGTCGGATCCTGTCCGTTTCCATGCATAACACTTTGCACAGTAATAACAGTGCTATAGGATACGGGTTAACAAAAATTCCGGATCCGAATTGTTATAACAAAGTTGTGATTTTTTATATGAATGACTTCAATTTGATCTAAGGTATTTCACACCCTGGTTAGTATATGGACAGGCATATGTATATGCAAAAAACCGATTTTTTGAAAATGAGTACGCCCTCTCGGGAAATCTCTGAGTCAGCCTTTATTCACACAGCAATAAATAACTCTTGGTAGAAAAACATTTTATTTGTATTTTAGCATGAAACAGTACATCCTAGGGTAACGATAGCCATACTGTCACCTTCAATCTTCTTCTTCTTCGTGCGTATGAGGCAGCAGCTAAATATGTTTGTATGCGTGGAGCCAACTCACTGATTGATTGGTTGGTGTTTGGAATCTGTGTCCACCGGTGGACGAAATGTAGGGCACTCATTGAGATTGATCCGCAGTCTGTGATTGGCAGGCTGGCGATGGCCGGAGCCCCCCATCGGCTATTGCTGATGAAGCGACCAACTCCTGTGCGAATCCGTGTTAAGGTGACCCATTCCTTGGCGTGGGAGATTGCTGCCTGGTGGTAGTTCTTTCTTAGGTTTGATAGAGAATTGGTCTGGTCCTGGAGTATCAAGCCAGGCATAGTCCATGTCTTGGTAAGATTTCTGAAAATGGGGAACTGGAGAGTTTAGCAGCGTTTCGGCATAAAGGTCGGCGAGAGCGCACTTGCGCAGTCTCTGTCTACCGAATTGGTGTGAATCCTTCAAATGAACTTTAGAGGCGAATGGGGAAGGGAAGAGGAAAATAAAAAAATCCATTTTTATTACTTTTATTAAAAAAATCTGAAACAAGTTTTTCAGTCTTCTAAACATCCAAATTATTTTTCAAATAAGTTGAAGTGATGTAGTATGTGGTTATGCAGTTCCAGAAGGGTTGATTTATCTATCCACAATGGCATCGGTTTTGGGGAAATTTCATCTCATAAAGGTCTTGTGAGCCCACAAACCCTGGCTTTTTACACATTTTAATCCTATAAAGCGCTAGTACTTAGGTATGTTTAGCATGATCATAATGTCTTGTGGTTCTTAAACGTTTTGACCACTTATAAATGGTTATCCCTAGTCCTGACATGTGTTTAATATAGACAGTATATGCACCTTGCAATGCATTATGGGATTGGTTCAAACACCCTCTGGTGTGGTTTTCAGTTTCATTGTGTTTTAAAAGTTCTTTGTTGGCCTCCCCGCTTAAGGAGGCAAATCATTCCAAGGTTGGAATACATTATACAAGAACTTCTTGAAACTCTACACAATTGAGCATGGATTGGTTTATAGCCCTTTTAGCTATAATATACGATTGCCAAGAGCATCTATGTAGTATTTTCTGCAATATGAAAGCTTGATAGGTTGCCTTAACATACTGCACCTGCAAGAAAAATACTAAATGTGATTTTATTTTTTTTTAATTTTTTATTTTTCGAATAAAACAAAAAAGCCTAGTGTTGCCTCTCTTGGCTCTTCCTGGATAACATGCAATGTGTTTTGAGTTTCGGGTAAAAAATGTCATCAGTCGGTCATCATCCCCACAAGGTAGACATGAATATTAAAAATGTTTTACAGTCGTTGTTGACCGGACCAAAATTTTAAAAAGTTGAATCGAAATATCTGACAATAAGCTTAGCTTCAGGGCTGCTGAACTTATATTTTTTTTTTTTTGTGTGCCGTGTGATGTTTTATTATGACTTGTTGGATGAAGATCTTGAGTAAAATCATACAGGGTTAATAACCGAGAATGTCTGTCATTGAGACTTGAAAGAGAAAATTTACTATTTATGCGGAGGAAGATTTTTGCCGTCGTAAACCCACAATGTCAGTCAGTGACTTAGGAGTCAATTTTCCTTAATATACTGACCAATATGATTTTGTATGATTTAAAAATATATTGTTCAAGTTGTGTACTTGATTCTATTCTGTAAAATGTTTTATTTTTGTCACTGTTGAATGAGTTCAGATGGAAACTTCACTAGAAACTCAAGCACTGAAATGGCCACTTAAAACTGAAATGAACACTGAAATTTTAACAAAATAAAGACCACTTGAATGACCACTGAAATGAGCTCCTTTGTTTAGTCATTTATCATTAGCTATGGTGATGCCATTGCCTAATTCATACACTATCCAATGATCCAGACTTCCTGCACTGCCGTGAAATCCAAATCCCACTGAAAATGTGTTTATAATCACCCGGAAATGGGCTACTAATCACACTGAAATGCCAC
>JAMKCH010039827.1:0-13772 GCA_023653785.1 Ophioderma brevispina
CCACACCCAGACCGGAGGCCAGTCCCAAGCCAGCAGGCGAAAAGGATCGGAAAAAATAAGGGATAAAAAAGCAAAAAGAGAGGGGGGCCTTCTTTTTATACCAGGCACCCCCACCCCCTGACCCTCGCCCACCCCTCCCCGGGAAGGTCTGAGACATGAAAACCTCACAATACACAACATAAACAAGGCAGTATACAATAAAACGAAACACTATGATACTACTTCTATCTTATCGAAAACATTTCCTGAAAATATCAGAGTATGCCTTTAACCCTCAATTAATTTGCCGTCATCGGATACCGCCCGGGACTAGCCATGCGGGCAGTGGAATTTTCCACTTAGCCAGAAATTGAATTCCGATGAAAATGGAGATCCTGACAAGGCAAACAATTTTGAGAAGGGAAAGGGCGCCGTCAGAAAGCCAAAAAGACGGCGAAACAAGAAGAGAATGACCTAGAACTAGCCTAGGTGATTCTAATCGTGGAATTACAGTGGGGGGGTCGCCGTGTGGACCATAATTTTACTTGGGCTTGTCACACGTGCGACCGCTAGATGAAGGAACCCAAGGGGGACCAAAATGTCATTTTTGAGAAAAATCCCTGCTACTTATCACTCTGCTAAAGCCAGTAGGTTCTAAGAAGAATAATAAGTTGAGTTCCACCAAAGATTTCTGTTTTGGCAAGGAACGGTCCGGTGAAAACTCGGCGAAATTCGGAGCCTTCCACAACCACGTCTTACCAGCTCAGTCAGAAACATTCGAAGTCGATTTTGCCCAGTAGTGCTGGGCGATCTCATCAGGCGCAGTGCAACCGAGCTAGGGCGGGTTGCCAGATTTTTTCAGTGGTAAGTGGGGTTTCTGTTCGCTTGCAAAATGAACATTTGTGCAGAATCAGGCCGTGGGAGGTAGGTAGAGTAGGCGTAATGTATTCCATTAAGTCGGAGAGGGGTCAACCTAAATCTTCCGGGAAAATGAAAGAATTCAAATGTGCGTGCCACACCGGATTATCTTGAAGGACACTCCGGTCATTTAACTCACTCACCTGCCACTAAATACAATTTCATTCATGTATGGAAACTCACTGTAGTGTATTTCAGGCCTTAACATTACTCTAAATAACATGATTAACAGAAGTCCCTGCACCTCATTGAATATTTCACCTCCGCAAGAATGGTACGGGGTCACATATCAGATGAATCGAGTATAAATACTGACATAGTCGTTATGCCAATTTCTCCGAATCGGAATTTATAGGTTACTGAAATATATGTTGACACTGTGGTGACTGATGAGTGGCCATTTTTTTCCCCCACAAAATTGACAAAAATTCTAAAATTATGAATTGTTATTACCATATTTGCAATCAGGATAAAAAACAAAAAACATTTGAGTCCAAACATAGCTAGTCTTGCATCATCCCCATCCACTAACCTAGATGTTGCTGGTTGTTGCAGAGGAATTTGCCATTTGGCAATGCTCAATGTAAGGTTTCACACCATTTGATAAATTGATATTTGTGTACATCCAAAATGGCCCCAATTTAAATATCACCTTTTTTACTAACAAAGCAACTACTTCCTAGCCTCCGAGTAAACTTTTTTTTTGACAACTTTGAATTACATTGAACATGTAATAACAGGTGCAAACACTTATTTCTGTCCCAAAGATAAACACAGCAAGGTCTCTGGGCTGTTATCGGTTAACTTCTTTAGAATCAACACGCTTATTTTCGCTGATTACCAATAATAAAAATGAGCCAAGTTGGCAGGCGCTGTTTCGCACAAAGTCCATATTAATAAAAATATTAGAACCGTGCACTACTACTGTGTTAAAAATGTTACACTTGTCATAGCAGCTACAAACATACTATAGCCCACGCCAGGGTTCCCGCTTAGTAGGATTTTGTTGTCAAATGACAGGCAGAATTTTCACTGGACACGATAAATTCAGATTGAGTACCAAAATGAGGTCCACTTGGACCCCATAATTCTAAGCCTCTGAAAGGCAAATATTTTCCAAACCTCCAAATATGTTTCCAAACCTCAAAAGCAAAATTTATAGACATAATATTTCTGCTAAATGTAGCATTCAAACTAGCACTTATTGTGGGAAAACCAATTCACAATATTGCAATGGTTATTTATACTTCAAGTTTCACCAAAGGCACAATAGGAATCAGGAAATCTTACGCACCATTTATTTGGAAACTGATAAGTCCTGATTAGTAGTACTACATACAAACATTTGAGAGGTGGTCCAGGACCACAAAATATTCCACTGGACCAAATCAATTCTAAACATTTGGAAATTAATGGGTCCAGTGGCCTTCAAGTTAAAAACCTAAAGTGGGAACCCTGGCCCGCGCTATTTTGTAGCCATCTTGAAAACCTGCAAAAAACAATAGTAGGCTGATCTTGCGATTCTGTACACACCACATGCCTGACAATGTTCTTGGATTCTAAGGGTCTTTTCCTAACTGATGGTCAATGGGCAAAATCAGACACATCACAGATTGTCACAAATTCTCAAAACAAAAACCGGATGTTTATAAGGATCTTCATATGAATCCAACCAATAAAATCTCAGTACTTGCTCATTCCGACTCATTGTTGTCAATGGCACGAAGATGAATCAACCTGGACACTGGTTTGCTGCTTCTTCTTCATCTGCATCTCTAACTTCCTCCTTTGATGTTTTTTTTCCCATCCTGTTGTTGAGCACACAGCTGGCTTGATCTAATACAGAATCACAGGGATATGTCATTGAGGGCTGTGTGGCATCACAAAAGGGTTTGAAAAAAACATGTCCAGTACCTATCAAATTTGTACAATATTGAGTTAAGTGATTGTTTTCCACAATCCTTTTCTTGAGGCCTAGTTTTTTTACAAATCAAGGCATATAAGATAAATATTAAATGATCCTAGTACCGTTTTTATGGTTCATAACAATCTTTTTAAAAAGCTTCCTTCCCATATCTCAGGTGATCCAGATGCACATTTTTGCTTACAAATAAATTAGTGTGTGTTATAATGGTAACAAAGAACATGGACAGAAATGTCCGAATTTTAAGTTTCTTGCAAGAAAGGGGTCAATATGACATTCCATTAAGCAACCATACAAATCTCAGGCATGGTTCCAACTCAACTTCTTGTGGGTGACCTTGGAGAAAGGCTATGGACCACACAAATGCCCCTTTATGTTTAAAAAACATCGTTCCTCGGACCGCTTGTGTAGTCTGCCGTCGCGGTTTTGTGAATGATAGGCCTAACATCAGCTTTGATTGGACCTGATATGTGACTTTGACCTCATCAACAATGAGGCTTTGCATGTAAACTCCATAAACCAAGTTTGTTCCAATGAACTTCAACTTTTCAAATGAGTCATTTACATTTTCAGCCCTATTTTACAACTTACCTCACATGACCTTTGACCTGGGTATTGACATTTGCCTCGTCAACAAATGGGGGATGCCATGTTGCACCTGTGAACCCAATTCATTTTGGTTTGTAAATCCATCAAAGTAGTGATATTAAAGGCAAATGTTACCCTTTTTCACACAGACCTCAACAGACCACACAGACACTACAGTGGAACCAGAGTGATCCCTATGTGTCTTCCTGTCTTTGGGGGCAGGCTACACAAGAAAAAGTAAGAGTATAAAGTCATCAAATGGTTTACTCCTGGTCCAGTCCATAATAAAAATATTGCTTCTTATCTATGAACATGTGTTTTCAATACTTCCTTGATTGCTGGTAAAGTACTAATAGTAAATCTAAAAACTTCAAGGCTCCAATAAACTTAACTCAAACATAAGACTACTAATTTAATTACTTGGGCTTTTGTTCCTTCCATGTCTGTTTCCAATGCAGCACGATCGTCTGCAGTGAGTCATCATCAAATGTCCTCCAGACTAAGCCTCCTCTGTAAATCTCCTTCTTTGACTGACTGCGTCTGAGTGGTCCTTGAGATTCACACTGCTCATTTTTAGCTGACATTCCATGTCCTTCTCCATCTAACACCAAAAAATATCGCAAATTATTCAAATTGGCATTTAATATAAATGTTTCTCAAGAAAGTAGGAAGTTCAATAAAGGTTATGGTTGAATTACCTGTTTATAATCCCAAATCAGCACGTGTGATTCTAAGGGTGGCCATATTTCCTAGATTTTTTTTCCAATGCAACTGATTCAGCTGTTTTATCCCAACATGGTTCAATGGTCCTACTTCATAAGATGAACCACCCAATTGATTTAGTATTTACTCACTCCGATCATCAGGAATTTTTGAAAGAATGGCCATACTGAGGACAAACTAAATGTCCCGATCATCGAGTCCATATGTTTAACATTGAACAACTGCCAAGACCAAAGCGATGCGTATTACATCAACGTACGGAACTAATCGCAATATTGATCATGAGATTTTATAAATCGCTGACTGATTTCATTCAAGCTGTCCCATCAGCTGTTAGATCTGATTGCATAACATGTTTTGAATGGTACAGCTCGCTCTGGAATGCAAAAGTGCTAGACTCATCGGCACACCTTCAAAACTCAGACTCCGACTTGTTAAATCTCGTATGCCATGGTACAACGTGACGATCCACTCTCGCTCGTCAACATCAACCCAGACCGCCAAGCAAACGGAAAATGGCTAAAATCCATTCTCAAAAACCCGATGATCGTGATTTTACTGACTGCTAACAACCATGTTGAATGATCTACAATCCAGGGCAAGGCCAAGGAATCATACTTCAAAGAGAAATTAATCGACTGTATACAGAGATGTTTATCGTATTATTATTCTTGTGAACAAAAATTGTTCACCATCTCATATATGATCTGCATGCGATCTGAGCAACAATTTGGCCTAATTACTTCCTGACTAAAATAGTTAAAAATCAGAGAGCCTTGATGCTGAATTGTCTTTTTTGGCCCCCAAACTCTCAATGTATGGATACTGCTATTGCTTCTACTGCGCCTCAACTTACAACACTCCGACAACACTGAGATTAAGTGCTTAAGTTTTGATTTCTAACATCACCCGTAAATCTAGCAGACTAACCTATTCCAACTTGGTCCTGAAGGAAATTATCTCACAACTCCTGCCAGTTTTCTTTAAACACGCATTATTGACTCTCCCCCCCCCTTCGCTATCATCTTCATCTGGTGATATTTCCAAGTGGTGCCCCACTCAGCAATATCAAACCTCTCTCTTGAAGAGACAACACATTGATAAAAGTGTTAAAAAACAAAGACCTGTTGTCAATAGCACATTTCTTGGCAAACTGATTTGAGAAAATAGCATGTGCCAGATTAACAGAACACATGGATCATCATAATTTAGCAGATTCCCATCAATCTGCGTATAGAGCTGCTCACACAACTGAGTCTGCCCTCCATAAAAGTAAAAAATAGGGACAGCGGTCCCAAAAGGTCGCCGATATATGTAATGTTCTCGAACCATAGAAGACCACACCCCATCTCCTGGAACCACCACAACACCGCACAAGTGTCAGCCCTATGCTATACCGCCGGCCATACCCCCACCCAACACCCCCCCACAGACCCCACCCAACCCCACAGACCACACGACCCAACACCCACAGACCACACCCACACCCACAGACCACACCCAACACCCACAACCCATATCGCCAGACCACCACCCATACCGCCCGCGACACAACCCCATAACCGCCAGAACCACAACCCCATACCGCCAGACCACAACCCCATATCCCGTGCCCGTAAGTTTATTAGACCACAACCCCTCACCGCCAGAACAAACCCTAGACCGTGACCACAACCCCCATACCCCTGACCACACCCCATAACCCCTGACCACTACCCCATCCCCTGACCACCACCCATACCTCCTGACCAACAACCTCATACCCTGAACCACATCCCAACCCCTGAACCCACCCCATACCCCTGACCTGACCACAACCCTTACCGCCTGCCCACAACCCCATACCCTGACCACAAGACCCCATACCCCCCTTACCACACCCCATACCCACACACCCGCCCACAGACCACACACACCTGGACCATACCCACGAGACAACAACCCACAGACCAGACCAACCCCATAACCCATGGCAACACCCATACTTCCAAGACCACATCCCCCATACCACATCCCCACTCAAATCAGTCGAGCACAAGTTCACCACTGTGTGACGTACAGATCTCCAGATCTTTGGTTCAAGTGTCACTGAAAACTCATGAACATAGTCAAATTTCTAATTAATTTGCCAATTAGGTACTTTACAAGCATATATAACTGTTGTACTTATCAATCAGTTCGAGAATCTGTAGCCCCGAACCCTTCCCACCACCAAGTTTCAGCCCTGTATGACATACGGATCTCCAGATATTTGGTTCACACAAAGTGTCAATGAAAATCATGAAAATAGGTAAAATATGCTAAATTACTTATGCAATTAGGTACTTAGAATGCATATATACTGATGTTAATCTAATCAGTTCGAGATCTGTAGCCAGCCCCGCACCCTTCCACCAAGTTTCAGTCAGCCCTGTGTGACGTATAGATCTCCAGATATTTTTGTTCACAAGTAAAATGCTCCACACACACCGCGAGCAGACGCCACACTGATCATGATGCCATACTGTTCTTTCCTATCGACGACCTAAACTGGACATTATCTATCAATTGAATGGTAAGAAAGCTGTGCTAACTCGTATTATTGGACCTTTGCCAGCTGGCCTTTGATAGATTGATCATGAATTCTGTATCCCGGCTATCAAAGCGCATTGTGTTTCAGTAACAGATTTGGACTGGTTCCAGTCCGATCTTCAAGGCTGGACTAGTCGTGTGTGGACATAGCAGGTGATCTTTCAGAACAATTAATGCCAACTTTGGTTTGCCAAAGGGCTCTGTAGTCGGTCCTATAGGCTACATATGTACACATTACAGGGTGATTAGTGCACGTCCATCTGTGTCAGCTATCATGGGTACGCAGATGATATTCAACTTTATGTTCCCTTCGACCCAACAGATCCTCATGAATTGAAAATGCACTGACGGTTCTTCAAAACTGCATAAAGGACAATCAAATATGGATGAATGTCAAACAAATTAAAACTCAATGAATCCTAAAACGGAGTTCTTTGTTGCCGCATCTCCACGGTCTACAAAAAGCTCCTCCTGATATAACACTGTCTAGTCTGGAAACTCTCACATTAACACCATCTAAACAATACGAAATCTTGGTGCTACTTTGATTCAAAACATGACCATGGAATCAACACATCACTAAGGTAGTCGTACAATCATCTATCATCTTCGGAAAAATCTCGCGCATTGCAGATACATTGATAAAGACACGTGCCATCATGCTGTACGCTCTCTTTTTTTTATACTTTCTCGTCATTCGATTTATTGCAATGTTTATACTTTCTTTTTCGCTACCAAAGTCAATATACTCTTCGTCTCAGCGCCTAAAAATTGGGCTGCAAGACTTGTTTTTTACTGTAAATAAGACAGCAGGACCCAAAACCACTGCTGTAAATCTCTTCATTGGCTTCCTGTGAACCAGATGATTTCTTTTAAATTGCTTTTATATGTTTTTAAGTCTCTTATGGCAATGGCTTCCTGTAAGATCTTTTCAAACGTTTCAAGTTACATGTTCCCAAAAAGAAACCTTAGGTCGGAAAAGATCGCCTACGGTTGGATTATCCAAGGACTCAAGTCAAAGCCTGGTGATAAAAGTTTACTTTTGTGCCTCAAAGCTATGGAACAAGAACTTCCTGTTCATCATTAGGCATCATTAAATCTTGTAAACGCCTTTAAAAATGCACTTAAGACACACTTGTTTCCTCCTAATTGAATTTGTTTTTTCATTATGTTAGATTTATTGCTCTTTCTCCTTTCTTTTATTGTTAAGGCGCCTTGAGCCTTTGGGTGAACAGGCGCGTCAAAATGCTAGTTTGCTGTAATGTATGTATCCCCATACTGTATTTTGGTCCCTCTCCTGGGTCTGTGGTGATTACCAATGCATACATATCTTCATTCCCTGGTTCTTGTGATCATTGATCAAAATGCATTACCGTTGGATTTAAATCTTGGACAATCTCGCCAGCAGTCACCGAGGTGGACCTTCGTGCACATTGTAACTCGCATCAGCTACTCAGTGGTTTGGCACATGCTTTATTAAGCATTTGACACAAGTGCCGCTGTCCCCCCAGTGAATGTATGTCCATACTGGTATAGTTCTATTTTGTCAGTAAAATAAATTCAACCAACTATAATCAATCTTGGGAGGTCTTAAGCCTTTATCTTCAGGCTCATCCACAGGCGGTTTTTTGCAAGAAAACATGCTTCCAGACTGCTCGACTGGTTCGATTGGCCAATTTTCGAACATCGTGAGCAGTTTTTCTGTGTTCATGTGTATTCCTCTGGCAAGTCAGGGCCCCCCCCCCCCCCTGTTCTGTGCCCAGTCATATCTGGTATCTTACCCATTATTTGCTAGAAATCCGCTTCCAGACTGTTCAGACGGTGCCGATTGGGGCCATTTTTTTTTCGAAAATCTTTATAAAAAAAATTTTCCTTTTTTCAGGTGCAGTTTTGGCCAAGTCTGGGACTTCCTGTACGTCTTCCTGCATTCTTCGTTGGTCGGAAGCTCGTGTCCAAATTTTTGAAAAAAAAAAAAACCCGCCCCGATTTTTTTCTTGCAGCTTAAAAAAATTGCTGGCGGGTTTTGGAATCGGGAGGTCTCTTGAACACATGAGCGGTTTGGAAGCGTTAGCCGAGAGTTATTGGTGCGCATCATGAGTGGGGTTGTGTGCAGTTTGAAAGTGGTTGGCATGAGTCTCTCCAAGTGGGAGAGATAATGCAAGCCAACTGGACATGTTGAATCGGCGACTAAAATCTGCCACTACGAATAAAGTCCGGGCCGACTTGCAATCTGAACAGCAAACTTGTGCTGTCGTGTTAAGGGCTGCGACTGATTGAGAACAAACAGTGCATGCTTGATCGCCTACTGCTCGGTGATTGGGCTCTCTTGTCTTGTAATTTGAACAAGACTGCAGCCGGATTTGGAAAGAAATTGGTTCTTGTGTAGTGGGGAAGAGTTGGGGGTCGCGTTGCGGGTTTCGTCTTCATGTGACGGGTCCTTTCTTGGCGTCAACACTCGGCGACCAAATTCGCCGAGCAGTCCTTGACAGCGCATTTCACACTTGTGCCGTCGTTTTAAGGTTGGCGACTAATCGGGCTGAACAATGGCGTCGCCAATTAAACATGCTGATCTTGTTGATTCCATGATGCTGTCGCCCACTCTCGGCGATTCATCAGCATCCGCTTGGCTCGTTGACGACGGGGATCCTCGCAGACTAATCATCCCTGGTTCGGGATAAAATTGTAAATTTTGCAAGTTTGAACAAGACTGGTAGCCGATTTTGAAAAAAATTCGGTCTTTTGTAGTCGGGAAGTGGTTGGGGCGGTCGGGACTGTCTTCTGTGTGACTATACCTTACAACCCTAATCACTCCAGATCAAAATATTTTCAAAGTTTTCCTTTTAAAATTCAAATGATGCATTTGCCTGCCGTCGTTTGAAGGTTGGAGACGAATCGGGGCTGAACAAGTGGCGTCGCCTATTAAACATGCTGGATCTCGTTTATGCCATGATGCGGTCGCCTACTGCCTCGTCGATTCATCATCCTTGCCTCTCTTTACGACAGGGATTACTCGAACGGACTAATCATCCCTGGTCGGGATAAAATTGGTAAATTTTTGCAAGTTTGAACAAGCTTGTAGCCGATTTTGAAAAAAAGGCGGTCTTTGGCTCAAAATTTGCACCTCTGGCACTAGATATCCTTGATAATATTTAAGGAATTCATTTATTTTCAAATATTTTCAAGTTTTTCCTTTAAAATGTCAAATTAATGCATTTTCTGACCATATTCAGAATCTTCATGAAAAATGCATTCCAATGATCCAAACAGCCCTTAGTTGAGGTCCAGCGTTTTTAGATGGTTCCCTAAATGACAGGTCATTTGGGAAACCATCTTAAAGCCACTGAATGTGTTATAACCTGTACATAAACTACAAGGGTGGAACGCGTTAAGTATATAAGTGTTTGTGTGTGTGCATGTGTTTTTTTTTGTGTGTGTGTTTGGTCTCTACCATCAGTTTACACTGTGATTGGACATTCAAGTGTTAAATCCAGGTTTTATCTGTATTTTCGAAATTTTCCAAATTTAGTGTTACTTTGGACCCTCTTTATACTTTTAACAGCAATATTTTTAATCTTATCAAAGATATTACCAAAACCATGTGCTTCGTTATTAAATAGCTCCTCAGAGTTGTCTTCCTCAATGATCTCTTCCTTGACTTCATTTTTGACCTTTGACCTGATTCTCTTTGTAGGCTTCTCAAACACTGGCTGCGGCATTGGTTCTTCTGGTTCTCTTTTGATTGAGGGCCCCCTTGGTCGTGGTGTTGCCTTGTGTACTATGTTGCGAGGCTGTACAGCTTGAGGTGATGGCCTTGTTGGAGTTTTGGAAAATGGATTCCGATGACCTGACGACGTTCTGCGAAAGAAAAGCGGAATTCTATTACCTCTTCTGCCAATTATTCAAAAGTGCGCTTGTTGATTGGTTAGTTTACTATTCATTATTCTGCATAGGTTGTGATTACGCCCTAATGCGTGATGCCAAATGCATTCTTTTTGCCGTGTGCCACAACAACTACAAACGCATAGTCCAAACGCTAACATTTACACGGAGAAGACAAGGCATGTGGTGTAAAGACCTGTTACTTTTTACTAAGAAATGGCAAGTTTTTCATTTGATAATTTCTTTTCTTGGGTAATAGAATAGAACTAAAGGGTGCACAGTCGATGTTTATGCCGAATAATGTGTCCTCAGTTGTATTTGAATAATCGGTTTCCGCTTCACTTCACCCATTATTCATGCTCAAAAAAAAGCTGAAAAACAACGTGAAATTTGGGTAAAACAGCTAAAAAGGGCTCAATATAAAAGAAAATGTGTAAATTTGAGCAAAAAAAAGAGGAATTCAGCTGAAAAGATGAAAAGTTTCATGTCTGTGCATAAACATGAACTTCTTACCCTTTTATTTCTTAAATAGACCAAATGGCAACTCATACAAATTCAAATTGTACATGAGTAACTTTCAATATTAGTACTGTCAAAGTTAAAAGTAGGTTGTTTTGATGCTTTCCTACCTCATCTGGAAGCCTGTCACCAAGAGGGGTTTTGAACCAATCCCATAATGCATTGCAATGTGCCTGTATTGTACTAAACACATGTCAGTACTTAAGGATAAAAAAGTGATCAAAGAACTGCAAGACATTTCATGACCATGCTAAAAGTTACCTTAGAAGTACTAGTGTTTGCAGACTAAAATGAGTGTAAAGTCAGAATTTTATGTGTTAAGAATAGGATTTTTGTAGGATCACATGATATTGAGGTTAAATTGGTGCATTGTGGGGATGGACTTGATACACCCTCCTCTACCTGTCACCAAAACTTCTCATGACAAATAAATGCCTTATGTGTGGTCAGCCACATTTGTACACAAGACATTTTTTTTGCTCATGCCTTTAAAAGGAAACATTCCTCGGGCCTGAACTTTTAATGGGGTTATGAGAAACTAGAATTTCGCGGTTCTCGGCTTTCTAGGTTTCAGGTTTTGCTGGCTAGTTGGGGACTGGTTGGGGGGGAGGCTGGTAAATTGTGCGTTGCCAGTGGGTTCATGTTGGCGGTGGTTGTGATGCTTCTGTTCAGAACCTTATCGGTTGCTCTGAGCCATTTGTTGATAACTGATGTTGGCTGGAATTTGTATGTTGAATTGAAGCAGACATTTTCCTGCAAGTTGTTTAGATTGTTTGAATTGATGTCAAAGATGAATTGAATTGTAATTCTGTGGCTGCATGTTCAGGCGACTTGCAAGTTTTTTAGGTTGACTGTTAACTGGAATAAGTTGGACGCATCTATCTTATCTATCTTCCAATCATTACATCTAGTGGAGGGGCCTATGTTCTCCAGAGAGTGATTTTATGAAGTTCATGTTAATTGTTGGCAACCACTATAAATGTATTCTACTGGGTCTGACTATTCAGAAAAACGATGTTGCCATTTTTCCATTGACCTTTAGTGACCTTGACACGAGGTCAAAGTGGTCATACATCATCAAAAGTATATCGACCTTGGTACCAAAATGTGGCAAATTTCACAAGGAACATTGCGTATGATATTTATTTTGTTACTTGAGCTTTTGTTTTCTTGTTATATGCAAATAAGATAATTAGAGACAATAATATGCATAAATTTGCCATTATTCAGACCCCAGTCCTATCCAAAGCAAGAGTTAGGCCTCATATTTTTGCGCAATGTATAGTGAACCCGACACAACCCCCATTATACCTTGCTATTAATGCCCGTGACTAAGTAAACCAAGTTGTTGTGTCGTCTGCAAGGATTGCAGAAGGCACATAGGGATTACTCTGGTCGTATGTCTGTGTGTGTTTGTATGTGTGTGTGTGTGTCTGTGGGCAAAATGTTAACCCTTAATATATTGCATGCCGTATGAGTTCCGTAAGGGCTACAATGATGTAACTTGGTGGAAAGGAGGGGGAGAGGTGGGGTGATATGTTGGTGATCTCATATGACCTTGGTGACCTTGTGTGACCTTTGACCCCATTCACAAACCGCGACGGCAGACGACACTCGCGGTCCGGGGATCGCGATGTATTTTTTTATGAAAATGTGCAACTTGAGAAAATGGTTGATGTAGTCTCAGAGGGTGTTTTGAATCAATCCCATGATGCATAGCAATGTGCCTATACTGCACTGTACTAAACACATGTCAGTATTTAGGGATAAAAAGTGTTCCAAATGTTTAAGAACCATAAGACATTTCCTAATCATGCTAAAAATCCCTAAGTACTAACGCTTTGTGAGCTAAAATGAGCGTAAAAATCTGGGTTTTTATGTGTTAAGAATATGATTTTTATGACCCTATTGTCGTGAAATTTCCCAAAACTGGTGCATTGTGGGATTGACTCAATACACCCTCTGATGTGGTCTATTATACCAAATCCATGGAATGAATTGTTGTTATAACTGTGAACAACCACGATTTGCATTACAGAGACAAAAGTTAGTTACTATCTTTTCAGTCTCAGTCACATGCGTGATGTTTCAATTACTCTTTCCATCCAGAGCCCGGGGAAGGGGATCACTGGTCATTGATAAGGGGATATCATTCGCGACCAAAGAAACACGTAAAAGGGGTATTTTTTCAAGATTGTGCACGATACATACGTAACGTGAAAAGAGTAGCAAAACACTGAAATCTGGAAAAAAAGGGTGCACTTTTCACACTCGAACCGGGACTTGAACTTACATTAGGGTATGATTTGTTTTTATTTAGTTTTATCGTATTCGGCTCATTTTGTGTAAATGAGCTATTCAGTATAGCCTAAAAAGAAACAAATTTCTACTTGCCTAGGGGTCAAATATTGCCAATACTTATTAAGGGTAGGATTTTACACTTACCATACTTGTTTAGGGGTGCTTTTTAGACCGATCAAATTACCTGTACTTGTTTACGGTACTTTTTGAAACTCCTTGTTTAGAGGGTGCGGGACTTTGCAAATGTGGACTTTTGGTAAAAGCAGACTAACCCCCTAAAATGGTCCTTTTTGAACATCTCATCACTAAAAAGTGGACTTTCTTGTCAAATTGCTCTACACTTTGGACCATTTTATGGACAAAATCTCGC
>JAMKCH010039828.1:0-14528 GCA_023653785.1 Ophioderma brevispina
TTCAAAACTTTGTTGCGTTGGTGTGGATCCAATGATTTCCTATTAGTGGAGCGGGTTTGGACTGCAAAATTTCGACAACCTCTCCTCGTACAAAAATCATCTCTGACATTTAATTATAGATTTCTGTTTTATACAATATATAAAGGGTCTAGAATATTAGCCCAAAATCACTTTTTTCCTAAAAAAACATCCTTTTTGTCACATGTAACCACATGAGTATTACCGGTAACCTTAATTCAATGTGTGTATAAAAACCTTAATCAATAAACAAAAAATTACCATGTAAAAATAAGATTGTAATATTTTTACTTTTAACAAAAATTTAAAAAATAATTTGCGTAATTTGCAGCCCCAAAATGCATGTTTTTGGCCTAGAAATTATCCCTGCCACCAAAATATTTCAAACACAACAATCAGTTCTTAAATCTCATATATCATATATTTATCATTCAAACTAAAGGTGGTTGTGGTTTGGTGTAACGAGGGGAGGGGTAACCGAACACTAGAGAACCTTTTCAAAGATCAGCAAATCCGTTATAGTGTATACAGGGATTGGTGTTGGAAACATGAGGTCTATCAATGGAGATAGTGACCAGGTCACTAGCAGATTGGCCAGGTAAATTGAAATGATTGTGACCATGGTTTGTCTCTCTTGTATGTCTACGTATGTCTGCGCAGTGTTTAAGTACTAGAATTTCACCGAAGTCTACCCCCGTTTCTCCCACATATTGCATGCTGACATGTGATGAGATATACAATGTTGTATGATAAGCAATGCTAATGTATTTACTATATGATGTAATGTATTTTTAGGGGTGGATAAGTTGTTGATGGAAGTTTCCATGTATTTTGTGTTCACATGCAGTACACTAATGCCACAAGGAATATATATAAAACCCTTTACTGGAGATATATATAGCTGATGGAAAGTAGAGAGATCAAACAAGGAAGTCCTTCAAATTTGAAGGTCTATGAAAGTTTAGAAAGATGACTCTTCGGAAAGAATTTAGTATTTGCACCACCCTCGATCGGCCAGCTCAAGGAA
This sequence comes from Ophioderma brevispina, assembly GCA_023653785.1. Classification (NCBI taxonomy): domain Eukaryota; kingdom Metazoa; phylum Echinodermata; class Ophiuroidea; order Amphilepidida; family Ophiodermatidae; genus Ophioderma; species Ophioderma brevispina. Next base: position 1,046 of record JAMKCH010039828.1, read on the forward strand.
TAAACTGCATTGTTGAAGGATGTCGGTGGCAGATACTGAATTCATCCCGACTCATTAATTGGAAGACTGAAGAAGAGGGAGAGGGGGGAAGTACTTAAAGACACTATCAGTGATTTGCTCAATTGGAATCGAAAAAATCATCAAAAAATCAGATTTTTGCATGTATGTAACACGTACAGGTAGCCTAACATACCATACAAACGATAAGACCAGAAGCACCTAATAAGGACAGATCGGAGATTTAGTCATTACTGTCCGTTACGGAAACTTACTACACACTAATTTGAATGGAGGATCGTATCTTGGAACACTGCCGTTTTCTTCCTTTTCTGTCAATTTCACCAGCTGGAAACCGGTAATTATGAGAATATACAGACTTATCCTTACTTTTAAAGAGTCCTGCAAAATTTCAAATATTTTTACATTACTGATAGTTGTCTGTAAATGAAAGTGTTTTGCTGACATTGCAGAAGAAAGCTGGGTGAAATGTTCAAGACGAGAGGGTGTTTGGTCTGTGTTTTATGTTGAATTTTGGTTGTTAAAAAACCCAGATCTGCGGACTTTTGAATTCCTTCTCCACAGGTTTGAAGAGTAGCCCCTACTGGTAAGATGATCGTTAAGTTATCTCTAGCTTTTTAAAGGTCAACAGAGAGATTCACATTAACAGTGTCCTAAAAAGTGAAAATCTAATTTTTTTTGAACTAATGTAAAGCTTTTCTATAGAAAGAAACTGTCTTCCATGTGAAAAGGATAAGATGAAAAATATTTTTTGGTACAAAAATTGTTTGCAATTTCTAATTTTGAATAGAGCAAAATACCAAATTCAGCCTATGTTTTATATTGAAATTAAGGGAGAGTAAATAAAATCACATTTTGGGGTTTTTTTTTCAAACTTTCCAAGGCATTTCTGTAACCACAGACAAGGTAATAAATCTATTGGGGGTCTTATCTATATGAAATCACTACATATGACATAATATATGGGTGCTCCAAAATCTCTTGTTGCACCTTTAAGAGATTACTGCCAGAGGAACAAATTCGTCTGAGATGAAATGCTAAGCAATATGAAAACTGGTCTTGGTATGTCTAGGATGACAGAAACCCCATTGAAGGTATTGATGAGTATCAGTGGGTTTGGTATATAAGCCTGTACTGAGGTGATTTTCTCTTAAAGGGACATAATGACATGAAAAAAAAAATGACATAATGAAAAGGACCCTTACTGAAATCACTTCCACGAGTTTGAAAACAATTTGGATGTTTACATTCTGTAAAAACAGGAAGAGTTCTGGGGGGTAATTTCTGGAACAAGGATGCTGACATTACTGCCAGCATTTACCAAATTTGAAAAGCATGTTGACATCAGCTCACAGACCATTGCTATTGTGTATGTGCTAATCCTGGCTAATCCATCTTTCACTTGCCAGATCAGCCTAAAGTACAATGCCTGAATCCCAGTCTGAATGCTTTTAAATTGTGTTGCAAAACATGCTAAATACACTGTAAATTCTGTCAGGGATGTGAACACCTTACTTTTCTGTTCCAGAAATTGCCACAAACTGCCACCTCCCCCTAACTCTTCCTGTTTTTACTGTTTTTACAGAATGTAAACATCCAAATTGTTTTTCAAACTCATAGAAGTGATTTCAGTAAGGGTCCTTTTCATTATGTCAATTTTTTCATGCCATTATGTCCCTTTAAGGAAACTATGACATCTAAAAAGGTCATAGAAAACTCTGAATGTTCTGAAGTAATAATAGAGGGATGAAAATCATGAAAAACTGTCACATACCACAGGTTGTGTTGCATTTTTGTCTCTCAGCTGCTTGTTCAGTGGCAAACTCTGATCCTAATCATTGCTTGTTTTATACTCTGTAGTGCTTCAATGCACTCAAATTGTATACTTGATTAAGGCAGGTTTATCCTGCCGAAAGACTTTGTTGTCTTGTGGCGTTAATTTCTGACCTGCTGTGCATCTGGATGATCATTTTATTGCTATCTTGATTTGTTTATTGTTAAAGAAATATCAAACCTCCATACAATTTTTATTTTCTGTGTGCATCAAAAGCAAAGAACAGGCATTCACACAACCTTTTTTTTTGGTCAAGTATTTCTAGAAATACTGAAGAAACTAACCTCCCTTGGTGTTAAAAGAATAAAATTTAGAAAATTATCACTTTAGATTTTATCTAGATAAACATAGGAAATTTACTCTTGATAAAATTCCTTCTCGTGATAAACTTAAGTTTACTAGATTAGCAGCTTTTTTATTTTGATAAACTAAGTTTTATCAATGAAAAACTATGTTATTCAGAGAAAAATTTGTTTAATTGGGGTTGTGTTCAATCAGCTTGCCATACACGGCATATCAAACCTTTATACTACATCATGGTTATTATATCACCGTATATAGTATAGAGAAAATTAATTTAGTTAATCATGATTAATCTTTTCTTACCCATTTTGAAGTTAAGAAGAAGCACGATTCTGAAAAATGTTGTCGCACCGACTGGGAAGCAATACACTTTCCTGAAATATGAATCACATATGATGTTTTTATCCTAAAGTAATTAAGGGTTTTATCTGGGGACTTGGGACCCCCTATGTCAAACTTTCACATCTCACCCCATCTGAAAACCCATGACCCCCATTTAGACAACTATCTGACTCTATCTCGACGCGTATGAACCTGGTCGACAACTATCTGACGACATCCCCATGTAGATAATCATTTGCCCCATGTTCCCCATGTAGACAACCATGCTACGTTACCTTTCTCTACTTTGTGATAAGTTTTGAGTCTTTCTTTAAATATCAACCTGTGAACTTTTTGTTTGTTTTTTTAAGCAACCTGTTTGTCCCGTTAAAATGTTAATCTAGGAAATGTTTCCTCCACCTATAGAGGTCTTGCCAGTTCCAGGAGGCCCAAATAATAACAGTCCTTTTGGTGGTCCTCTTAATTCTCCATTAAAGATATCACTTTAAATAAAACGATAAAAGTAAAATTTTCCTTCAACTATATGGCTATAACTAACCATTGCAAGTTTTGCTGCTTCCTGGAAAATGCTATACCCCTGCAAAGAGGAGAAACTCTTTGGGAGTCAACAAGAGTTTCCAAGCCTTCTCTTGATGTCAAGGAGCCAAGCTTGTCTGAAACCAGCAAAATTCACAGTGTATTTTGTGAATGCACAAATGATCAGTTTTAGAGTTGAGAGCTGCAGCAATTCAAGCAAACGTCTGAGACAATTCAGGGAAGGAACTTGATAGTAACACGCAAATTTGTTACAGAACGGTGGAGAACCAAGAGATATTACAATAGTGCAATACCATACCTCACAAGACTATTGAACTCATAATAATGAATGTTGCATTGAACTTACGTACTTGAGCATTTGATTCAGTCATTAATGTTTTGGTGTTATGTTATTTAAGTAGGTTTTGATTGGGTCAAGTCTTTTGGCGTATGTAAAGGTTTTCGTAAGTAGTGGGATGTGTGGGCATGCAAAGCATGTGGTGAGTGAGTGGGTGTGTAAAGATGTGTAAACACGGGTTTTTGTGGGTTTGAGAGAGTGAATTAGGTTGATGTTTTGTGTGAGGTATTATATTTGTTTTTTTTCCTGATGCTTGTTTTCTTGTATTATTTAAGAGCCTTATTTTTGTACCGTGTACTGCATTTTAGTTTATACTGCTATTGTACATGTTTCAAACCATCAATAAATAATAAAAAAAATAAAACAGAATTTCAGAGTTCTCAGCTTGCTTGCTATCTATATTCAAATTAAAGAATGTACAGCGTAATTAACCAATCAGAACAAATATGCAAATCAGGTATGTAACATGAATATTTGGTGGTGAAATGCATGATACTCATCTCCACCATTACCCACATACCAAGTTTCACAAAGTTCTGGTTGGATCCACCCACCCACCATCCATCAAAATCCATCTAACTACCCACCCACCCAATCAATCAATCAATCCATCCACCCACCTGCCCACCATGCATCCATCCATCCGCCCACCCATCCATATGGTGCGACAATGGAAATGTGCTTGGTCCTTCCAGCTATGGCTGGCAGCCCACAAATCAGGAGGTCTCGAGTTCACACCCCCAGTCAAAGAAATTAATTCCCCCACCTCTTTTCGTGATCACCTCTACAGATATCCATTCTATTAAACTCATGAACCAAATATCGCTTAATCAAAACATATAATGCATTGCACAGAGTTGGTTGACATGAGTACTTACGGTCTCAACATTGGCCAGATGACTATTTCTTTGATGGTAGCTTTGGCAAAATCTAAACCGGCCAATTCATCCATTGTATCTGGTGTGCCATGGCCATGATCTTGAGAGGGAAAACAAACATTCTCAGGGTTGAATATGATCTCTGTGGTGGCTTTATTTTTCCAAGAGAGGCCAGTATACATAGAGGTAAAGGTACGCCCTCAACTCTCATACTTAATGAGCGTTGGTGGCATCCGATGAGCAGCAAGTGCTGCAAACAGCCTGGGCATTATGGAATAGCCTGTACCTTTGCCAGTCTAAAGTAACAGATCAGCTACCCATTTACAGCTGGGTGAACACAGGGTGCCCCAGACAGGGATCAAACTTGGTAAGAAGGTTAGCTCATCTACCACTACGCATCCCTGCTCCTATGGAAAACAAATGTTACTTCCTTATTCAAAGTGACAGTTGCATGGTGAAGCAATTTTGATGATTCCTACTGGCAGCAAAAAAAAAATGTGCTTAGTGGCCATTCTGCATTCAAGTGTTATACAGAAGAATCAAAGAAACTCTCATACTACCTGCTCCCTGCTTCTGGAAGGTCCTCGCCTGCCAACAACAGACAGGTTCCGTTCATACGTTTCACTGCTTGCAGTGCAGTAGCTGCAATGCGCCTACCAAAAATCGTTACTGCAATCACTTGCAGGATCGCAACGCAAGCATGACTGCAACGAAGTGGAATATGTATGGGGGTTAACTGGCGATGCAGCAAGATGCAGTGGAGTTCCGTCAGTGGTAGCAGTAGCCAATTTTACTGCAATCCACATTCGCAAGTTTTACTGCAACGTACTGCAACCGTGACCTGCAGTGACCTGGTTTGACCTGCAGTAAATCGATTGGAGTGCAGCGGAAGTGACGGACCATTGCAGTAAATTTACTGCAGCAGCATGCAGTGCATGGAAGTATGAACGGACCTTAGGCCTCCCAATTTATCATTATTCAAGTAATTCACTTGTAAACCACATTTATATCCACTGTGAAGGTGCGTGTTCCAACATCTTTTGGGACCCCGCCGATTTACCCGAAAGTAGTATCGATTTGATATCCATGGAAAGGCGCATTTTTTTTTCATTGTCCATCTGAAATTTGAGCCTTCAAATCCATTTCATTCCCAGATCTAACAAAAAAAATGCCAGTTAAATGACTACCATCAATTTACCCCCGTATTGAATAGGGCTTTGGCAATATGCATTATTGCTTCTGACATCAAAGCTGCACTTTTGTTTTTCATGGTACTTGAAAGGGATATGTGCAAGTGGCCAGCTCTAATATCAAGTAAGAGAATGACATACTCAGAACAAGCACCCTCAAGTACTGACATGTGTTCAGTTCATTACAGTACAGTATAATCAACATTGCAAGCATTATGGTTAGGCTGGTTACCCTGGTAAGGGTAGCTGTTTACCCTGGTATAGCATGAAAAAGAAATCTACCTACATGTCATCCACTCATGGAGAGCTAATGGCGGCATCCAGCACTGCTGCCTTGCATGGTGGGCATGGTTGCCCCAAAGGCTAGCCCACTGCTGAAAACTGTGGATTGGAGTCAGGAAGGCATCCGGTCAATTATCTTGCTCCAATAAATCGTTCACACAGTATTGTTGAGTGTTAGGTGTATCCCCACCCTCCTTTACGGGATAAACCGGATTAAAACTTTGGTTTAACTAACTAACTATTGGATTTGGATTTAAAAACCCCTTCTGCACGAGGATAATGACCTTTTCTTTGGCAAATCAATAAAACCTCACAAAATCCCAAATTTTTTTTATTTGTACCTCCCGGCTTAAGTCCCCAGCTATCATCAATGTTGTCCCGGCATGGTGGGGCAAGCTAATGTACATTCCCGTCCAAGTCCCAGCTAACATCCGGCTTGCGGTGCAATACTTTTTTGTACCTGCCCGCTATGTCCCTGCCATATACCCCCTCGTCCCGTGACCCCCAGGGACCGGGATTTGAATTGACAAGTGCATTACTTCCAACACACAAAATAACCCACCAATTGATTAATAACATAAAGTTTCAAACCTCATTAGTAATAAGTTCAATCATCCTGGGTTCAATGTTTTGTCATTCGTGGGTCCACTTTCCTCATCTTCAGTTGTGTTGCATACCTCTATCTGCTGTGTCTTGAGCCCTAAGGAACCACTGCAAATTCAAAGCACAGATCTTGTTCCAGCATAACCACATATTTGAAGAGCGCCCCCGATTTTTGAAAAAAATATCCCAATTTCCAAATTTATTGGGTTGTGTTCGTGTCTAGTAAGCTATACCAAAAGTGCGTATTTGTCATAAAGAAGCGATCTTGTAATTAGAATCGGTATATCGGATTTAATTTATGGCGGAGGCTAGAAACGCCAAAATTTTCTGTCCATCCATTGAGAAATAAGTGCCACCACACTAAAATGACTTTTAACTTCCTGAATCACTGAACAACTATGGATGAGCGTCGACACGTACTTGGCACAATTTCCCGGCTATTTCAATTGAAGTACATTTCCAGCAGCCGTTTGATATTATCCGAGATTCTCCGATATTATAATTCTAATTACAAAACTCCTTTTGCGATACATAGCTTTACCATTCACAGGTCTTTTACTAGCCAATTACCATGGTCAACGTGCAAAAATCTCAAAATTGTTGGAACTTAGGGGACCCTTCAAAATAACATGCTGGTATTGCTTTAAGCAATTGACATTTAACTGAAGAATGGTAAGAATACAGAATGGACGAAAGTGGAGTTTTCAGAAGAAACAGGGAACGGGAAGAATTCATCCATCCGGGCTGGCCACAAATTGTTTTTGCAAATAACTTTAAGAAATATACTCATATGAATCTCAGGAAGCAACTATATTTCCCATAGAACATGGTAGACTTCACCATTTCGTATTTCTTGAAAGTTCTTCACAGCTAGGGTCTAGTGCCATGGAAGCTCTGGGGTATTTGAAGCAATATTTTCAGGCATTTTACTCATCTTTTTAAAATTTTTCATCACAATGACTCTTCTCTGCTTTTTTTCAGGGCACACTTTAGGGTCTATGTTCTCTGTTGTAATCTAAGCAATATTTTAAACTTGTTTTGCACAACTCTTTTGACATTTCAATATTTTTTTTTTAAAACTTTCTGGAACTTCCCTGAACAAATTTTTTTTTTGGTTTTGGCAACCTGTTATGAAATAAGGCAGCTAAAATTTATCAGCGTAAAATATGGCTGTAAAATACACAATACTCTTTAACTTTTGTTTTCCCGTGTGATGCAAAATGCAAAATGAGTCATTTGTTGACAAAATCCAAATTCAATTTTTAAAATATAGAGAATAAAGGTATGATTTGGGGAACCGGTACTCTCTTTACGACGAATTGAAACCGGCGACACCATTATTTTTGCGTGGAAGAACTTGGCCTCCGGCCTCGTTCTTCCACTTAAAATAATGGTATCGCCTTGGTTTCAATTCGTCGTAAAGAGAGTACCGGTTCCCCAAATCATACCTTTATTCTCATTCTTAAACAGCTTTAACGTTTAAGGTCATCTTTAACCCAATTTCGCGATACTTTACGGCTTAAATACAACAAGGACAGACTGCCACCACCCAGTGACAACAATCGAACAACCCATTGAATGCAACAATCATACGCAACGAGACGCAACGTTGGCAGGCGTGCGCGAACGTAGCTAAACGCGGCATGACGTGAGCGCTTCGACCTAAAAATAACATCAATATGCAGCGCGCACTACCTGGGTTCAATTGTCGAATTGAACCCAGGCATCAGCCAATGAAATTGCTTATCACAGTTGTTTAAGAATTTAGTACATGAGCTATTTTCTAGGCTTCATTTTCCTGAAACCCCTAACTCAATTGGACTTACAGTTCCAGAGATATAATGACTTTAGTGTATAAACTACAACGTTGAACATTAAAGGTGCATTTCATGATCCAAGCCAATTTATTTTCTTTATGATCACGATCTCCTCCAAAAATTTATTTCCAAAATTTCAGTTGATTCTCTAATGCGTTTTGATGTTATGAGTGACTCAGTTTGTTATCGGCCTGCTCCATAGGCCACTGTGTTGTAATTTCTTTTTTTGTAATTAATGCTTTTTTATACAAAAATTATGAATTGATAAAAAGAGATCAATCACATATAAAATGCTAAAATTAAATAAATTAAAAATTCAACATTTTGTAGGTAAATCGGGGACGCGGCTGTGGTGGAGTCACAAAATACCCCTTTAAACTGTCTACAACCTCAAAACACCCAGTGACGTTCTTGGGGGTGCTTTAGGGCAGCTCCCTTGGGGTTTCATCCAAAACATGCCAAATCAGCCTATTTTTGTTTTCCCTTTATTAAAAACATAAAGAATATGAGAAAACACGCAAAGAAGCAAATCTTGAAGGAACTACCTTTATTGATGTTTTCATTTCAATCTCTATCAGGCCAGGGGAAGGAACACATTTACTGTTTATAGACCTCTCCTTTTTGAAACAAAAGCAAGCATAAATGAAATAAAATTAATCTTAAATTTCACTTTACTGCATTTGTAATCAGAAAGAGCTACCTACTAACTTAAAGGTGCAAACGAGAGAAACGTCCCTAAAAGTAAAATTCTGATTTTTTTGTTCCTAATGTAAGCTTTCTTATCTCTCTATCAAAAAAAGATCCCCATGTGAAAGTAATTAAGCCTGAGAATTTCTTTTGGGTACAAAAAGTTCAATTTGGCAATGTACTAAAGGGATCAAATTCTAATCACTAATTTTTATATTGAAATGTTAAATCAAAATTTGCCTTTTATTTTCACTTTCATTGTATTTCCTGTAGCCAATATAAAGAAATCGAATGTGGTCTTATCTATATGAAAGCACTACATAATGACATAATATAGTGGATGCCCCCAAAACTCTTGTTGCACTTTAAATGTCTTGGCTAACATTCTTAGTGCGTGACAAGTTCTAAGGGAGGATGGGCCATTAGCATCGTTTAAATAGATCAGCATGTTATCTATTATTTAGAGATATAAAGTTTTGAGTATCCGAGTACCTTTCAAAAATATAGCATTACTACCCCAATTTTGGGCATATTAACCCTAACAAGGACCGGGTCGTTTTGGGGCCGGCCGACGCCCAAAATGCAAGCAAAGCAATCTATTTTTATTTTTAACGGCCAGATGCAACGAGAGCCAAGCTTGCGTTTCATTGCACTCTCGTCCGTTTTTCCCTGCACAGGATTAGTAGCGTAAAGTCAATAAACGGCCGCAGATGCAACGAAACACTCTGGCGCCATTTTCCCCCCCGGAAGACGGCCATATGCAAACGAAACACATCGCCGCCATTTTCCCGCGGAAGACGGCCCATAGCCAACGAAACACTCGCGCCATTTAACCTACTCGAAAGACGGCCCAGGTGGCAACGAAAAACATCGCAGTGAAAATGCAATAAAAACCGGGTAAATAAATAAATACATAAGTAAATAATAAATAAATAACACACTGACTGCAATGAAATTAGTAGCATATAGTTCGCCAGTCCTACGTGGCGCTATTTACGCTACAAATCATAGTCGTGGCGTGGCGCTATTATGCTAGTCAGCCTCCGTTTAACGTCATGAATACGTTTATGCATAATTAACCCAATAGCTTTTCGACAATGAGGGCGCTATCACCATCGAAATCGAATTGTCTATGGGCATTTGTACAGTGGTCATCACCCGCCCTGAATGAAAACAGCGCCTTCGTGCGGGCAAGACGGGCCCCAAATGCACGAAACCATCGCATCATGCATTTCCAGTCAATACCGGCGCGATGCCTAAACTCATCTCGTCATTCTCCCAGGGTAAGACGGACAAGATGCAACGAAACGCTTCGCGTCTTTCCGGGAAGACGCCCAGATGCAACGAAACCATCGCGTCATTCTCCGGGAAGACGTCCCAGATGCAATGAAACCAATGAGAGTCATTTGCCGGCGACCAAAAATAGTTGTTGACGGCCCACATGCAATACGAACGCATTTCCGACCGGTACCCCGACCAGGAACACCATGCGTTTTCGTTGGCTTTCATGCTCCTCGGCCGCGTTAGGGGTTAATCAGCTCTTGCATATGTAATTTGCCCTAAATACGCCAAATCTAATCAGTACTAGAACTCTTCAAAACCGCTTCTTGCCCCAGTTTACAACCATCATTATACATCTAACAGAACTCAGATACTTGTATATCAAGCCGTGCAGAAATTTTCCCCTTACATATGCAAAATAGATACTTAATTAGTATATTTTACGCCCAAAATCTAATCATGCCGAGACCCATCAACCCGCTTCTTTCACCCAATTACATCCTCATAGCCCTTACGGACCTCCAGATAAATCGTCAACAAAGTGGGTTAACATTTTTAATCACCAACGGACGAACGACAGATGCTGCTTGCTCATTCATATTCTCTTGTGCCCGAACTCATTCGGTGGGGGACAATCAGGGAGGTGAACACAATATTTTGGGTTTGCCCAAGCATTTAGCAATTTCTGAAGTGTGTAATTCTAATTTTGATGTTGCCATTGGTTTAAATTGTGTGCCTATGGGTGTTCAGCTATCCAAACAGCTTGTCATATTTATCCAAAAATTTGTGATCAGTATGCTTTAATATGAGGGAAGAGGTGAAATTGCACCACAATCAGTTAAAAATCGCCTTTAGCTTCCTTGGTTATTCTTATTTCTTCATAGGTATATCCTTTCTTATGCTGTTCAACAAAATCAAGGGACTGATGGGGTTAATAAATTAACAATGCTTACCTTGTGGGCCAATGGATTTCCTATTGGTACCATAAGATATATGTAGGTGCTCCACCTCGGCTACCATATTTCTTTTGATTGTTGATTGCCTATAAAAATAAATGTAAATAATTGCAATGGGGTGTGAGGTTAAGCTTCTGATTCATTAAATTGCCTGTAAATCTCAAAATTGGTTTATATTTTCCCTTAAAATATATTTATCACATTATAATTCTCAAATATTGTTCACCTACCAAAAACAGCATACCCAGATTGCGATAGTCAACGAAAATCAGGATATACTACTCTTTCTATTATTTTTGCATTACCTTTACCCCCCATATCCATAGGTCAATTAGAATCCCCATTATCTCATTTGCTTTTTCAGTGAGGCCACGATAACATCATAGATTTTGTTCAATGTGCCATTATATTTAACCTCACTTTTATCTCATATCTACTAAATAACTGAAAATATTTGAACTCACTATAGAAAATGGCCCTAGTTGATACACAAGTTCCTTAAAATCCATCTTGCTAAACAGTACACATAGTTTAACCAACATTAGCAATGAGCCACATGACCCCTTAATATTTTGCAAGATCACTTTTATAGTTTGAATAATAATTTCTTGGCTTTGGCACACATGTGCCGGTTGCTTATTGCGTGAACTTGGCCAATGTGCAACCCAGTGGTGCGCCGTTTTGATGGGGAAGCTGGCATACCTAGTAACTTGGCCAAGAAATTATTACTCCAACTAGAGTAAGCCAGAAAGTTTCACAAAATCCATAGTTTCCAAGAAACAAATTTATATACTGAAGTCGAGTCAACCTCAGAAACAGAGATTAAAACAATGGCTAACTAGCATGATCAAGGACCCCAGGTGACCTTTGACCTCTTTAGCAAGACCAACCCCTTGTCAGCCTCCACCTACCGATGATCCTTTGCAAGTTTTTGTGTCAATGCATACCGTAGTTTCTAAGAAACAAACCTAAAGGTAAAAGAAACAAGTTAAATCCTCAGGTGGAACTGACTAAATATGCACTACCATAATTAATGACCCCAGATGACCCCCTTAATTGTGACAAATGTCATATGGAAGGATGTTCCTACCAGTTTGCAGGGTGATTTCTTTTGTTCAGAATTATGGGTATACTTGACAGTTAACACAGAGCTCTATGGAGTTCTTCATGAAGCAAAATTTCACTCCACAGGTGAGGCTGGTCAGCCCGGACAGACAGACAGACTGATAGACATTGCCATTACATAGGCCAGAGGTTTGCTTCACAATCCGGCAAAAAAAAAAAGAAAAACCAGCTAACGCCTACTTGAGATGCATCTATGTTGCGAAGATGGACACCCACACTTGCTTAGATCCAGAGATATTGCTTGGGACACACACACACGCACACACACACGGATGCAGGGCATTTCTATAGTCCCCCTTTGCCAACTAAAGTTGGCGGGGGACCAACAAGGCAAAATCTTATTGGCGCGATGCACAAAATATGTCCCTGCCGAATGTTGCGATCACTAAGTGACAACTTTAAACTACACCAGACCCCCCCAATTCAGCTCTGGACAGATAGGGTTAACATTTTTATCACAAAATTCCAGAGTTAACATTTTATACATTCCAGGGTTAAAATTTTAGAAATTCCAAGGTTAACATTTTAGAAATTCCAGGGTTAACATTTTAGACATTCCAGGGTTAACATTTTAGAAATTCCAGGATTAACATTTTTGAAATTCCAGGGTTAACATTTTTTCACGGACGGATCTACAGATGGAGCCCATTTTATAGTCCACATTCAAAGCATAGTTTGGCGAGGACAAAAACAGGAACCTCTCTTTTCAAATTCCTGTGGCACAGGTCAAAGTTGGTACTTCTCTTTTGAAAACATCCTTGTTTAAGATACCTGATCAGAGCCACATAAAATTGAAGAAGGCTTCTCTTGAACCACAAAGTCTCACCTACTTTCACCCATAGTTATAAACACAAAGACATATTGCAAAATCATTTTCATTCAAGCTTCCGCCACATGAAACTTGAGGCAGCGGTTCTTCTCAACAAGTTTGGTATAAAATTGGATAAAAATATTGTCTTGGCTACGCCTCACACAATATTTTTAAAACTCATAGCGAGACCAATATCTTTGTGTATCGTGCGAAAGAATCCATTCAATTTTTTGTCATTATTATGCTTTGAGAATTTGACTTGAATATAAGAATGCCCTTTAATCTGCCCTTGTGACCTTTGACCACAATTACAATTCACGGAAGATGCCATTATGGTCTTCGATGTACAAAGGAATTTCCAGTATCTGATGTGATACAGTAATACACATATTTAACCAACTCATTCGTTTACCTAGCTCACTTTTTAAGCACCTGAACAAACTGAAATAAATGCAATAAGTACCCTGATGCAAAAACAAATT